>VUYV01000723.1:74479-145171 GCA_008711295.1 Anarhynchus alexandrinus | reverse complement strand
TTCCGATCTTAACTCCCAGCGCTGTAATAAATATTCTTTGCTCCACCGAATTTGCCCCGGACTAAAATTAATACATTGAGCGTGTTTCTCACATAGGTGTACTGTACAAACATGCCCCGGCATGGGCTAAAAGGCCAAATGGTTTCTTAAGTAACCAGAGCTTTTAAAAAATTTTTTAGCATTTTTATTCCTTGGAAATTACAAACAACCAATGGAAAGAATTTTTAAACCAGACTTTAAATAAGCTTTTAAAGCAAAATATTGTTCAATATTTTCATACTAGTAACAAATTAAAGCCACTATCTTTGAATATTTTAAAAAGATGGTCAAACCCAAGATATGCTGATATTTTACTGCACTGTCTGAGAGGAGCTGGACAGTTTAACTACATATGAAGATGCCCACCAGCAGATCTCTTTTTGTCTCTTTTCTCTTCAGCAGACTGCTAATTGAAAGCAGTCATGGATAGAAGTTGTACCCTAGCTAGCAATATATTAGATCCAATAGAATGATAAGCTATTTGTTTCCAACTACCATGTCTTAAAATTATTTTTAACAATCACTAATCTTCTACTTATGTCATGTACTGCACATGTATATCATCCAACATTATTAAAGAAATTAACATTTCAAACACTAGAGAAAAGCTCGGTGAGGCTTTAAAAAGACTATAAAACCAAGAATGCAATGAAGGTTCAATCCACCAATTTGCAGGCATTCAAACTCACAGTGACTTTAGTGGAGGTTTTCAGTGAGGCAGAAATATTGTACCAGGCTAATAAGGAAGTGCAAGAAAGCAGGTTTTTTTAATCAGTGAAAGTTTTCTATGTATAGGGACTTTTAGAAGAAGTGAATCTCAGAGTTTTCCTTCATTGCAAAAAAGACTGTTTTCAAGGCTTAAAACCAAAAAAAGGTGCAAGTGTTTCAGTTGGCTATAATTTGAACTAGGAATAACATAAAATCACAGGTGCTTGAACTATGGATCACAAATGATAAATGATCATGACTAGAATAAAAAAAAATTTCAAACAGTCACTGTAATTTATAAAGTGGCATGTGTTTTGCCACAAAGAATAGAAAATCTACAATTATTCTGTGTAGCTCACAAGTGGGGTTTTTTTGTGGAGAAAGAGGGGGAGAGAGATTATATTATGTTCATTGTTGTAATACTGTAAGTTGCTCCCTCAAATTCAATTTATGCTTCGTTGTTACTGGAGAGGATACTTTCAGTGCTGATGATCAACTTCATTAAAAGTGTCTTTTAGAAAATGCATGAGGCTTTTGTTAGGTATTTTGCTTTGCTGCTGCAAGCTATAAATGTGTCTACGTTCATAGCTATAGCAGCCAAATGTTATACATGTTTTGTTCATACGTCATTGAAGTCTAACGAAAGATTTCTGGCAACTTCCCCAAGCTGTTTTAAGCTTTACAATGATTGAAGATGTGGATGCTGACAGATAGTGTATCTTTTTAACTATTGATATTCCTCGTTGAATTACTATAATTTCTTCAATGGAAATTATGGTTTTCTTTCTCTGATGAAAAATGATTGAAATGCTTGAATGGGAGAGTGAAAAACTAGAGTTTATATATATGGATAGAAAACAAATGTAAAGCAACCAGAATGCTGCCATCCTACTGTCTGTTCAAAGATTTATATTTATATATATCCACCCTTTACATGGAACAGAAGAATCACAATTCAAAGTTACTGCTGTCATTCAAAAGCCAAGGGTGTAAAAATCCATTCAATTTTAAATAGTCTTGCCATTTCTTTTTTGATTCAGAAAATCCACTATCCAGAAGTGTCCCTTTTTTGTGACAATAGGTAAAGACGATAATTGATTGCAGTAGACAAGTGCTAAATGATACTTGAAATACTTTGACAGCATATTATCAGTACTTTTCTGTCATTCAAGTAAGGGAAAATAAGCATTGAAACAATTTTTGTCCTTTCTGACCAGAACATATTAAGAGAAAATACGTTATTCATACTTCAATTTGTCAAACTGTAGAATAAACACGTCCAACAGTAGCACATTAGTTTTCTACATAATTGTATTTGCATTTATTTACTAAATGGTTTCTTCAATAGGAATTCATTGTGCTGGGCACTGTAGAAGTACACAACAAAAATGTGATCTAAGAACCACATTAAGTGGACCATACCCAAGGTGGACTTTGACTCACTCTCTCCTCTTTACTTCCTAATCATTGCAGTTTATGTCTGTTCCCTGCAGTGTCTTTCTATCCCTGAATGAAGATGAAGAATGAATTTGTGCTTATGAAATCACAGAGTTAATTTCTGTCCATTTTTTACCATGTTTACAGTGGTCAAATCTAATTAAATCTAATTAATCAGACCAGTGAAAATACAGTCTCAGTCTTCTTAAACTGCTCTTTAACTATGTAATTAGTCTTGTCATTTTTATATAATAACACCAAAACACCATACATAGTCACACACGTGCAAATATACTTAAGAAATGAGAGAAAGAAAATGCCATCTTGTACAAATAGACACATTTGGAAAGAGAGAGAATGTGTGTTTTCAAGTGGGGCAATCTGTGCACTTGTAATTGATCTGTACTAATCCCAGTAAAATAAGGTGTGCCAATCTACAAGAAAAATCAGAATATATATGATCTTCAAATCAGCTTTCCAGTAAACATGCTAATAATTTTTCTATTGTATAGTTCTTCTTCTAATGGAGTCATGAAAAAGCAAGGCTGGAAAGGATCTCAAGATGTTAACAAGTCCATTCCTTTCCTCTAAACTGGGATCAGTAATACATATGTGATTCACAACAGATTCTTTTTGTATCTTTAGTAAGGGGGAGTCCACATATTAGGTAACTTATTTCCTTGGTAATGACCATCTCTAATAAATAAATCTGGGCTTTTTTTTCCTTAAAGTCTCATCTGTATTTTTCTCATTCTAGATTACTTTTTGTTCTGGCTATGTGGATGTAGAAAAATGAATTCTCCTTCCTCCATCAAATGTAGCTGAGGACTGCTAAAAATTATGTCAGCTGCTTCCTTAAATTTCCCATTTTTTTCAGTCATTTCTCTTGAGTCAGGGTTTCCAGACCTCTGATCATTATTGTTGTCTTCTGCTGTATTTTCTGAAGATACTCTAGTCACTCAGCTGTGTCTTTATGCTGGCTGAGTGGAGAAGAAGTGTTTCATGTGCATTTAGTGTTCTTTATAATTCCTGTATCACGTCTGCCTTTCCACTACAATGACATTATTGTCTCCTTTTCTGTTTGTGATTGATTTATTTTAAATTTGACAATAAGCCCACAAAGTCTTTAAGAAGACCCTAGGAAAGGAAGCCTAAATAAACCTATATAAATCCATCCCATGTCCAAATTTTTTATTTTATTTATTTTTTGAACCAGGGGACATTGTAATGGAGTCATACAAATATCCAAAGATCCCTTCCTAAAGAACTGGTTTCAGTTAGCTGCTCCCCATTCTGCACTCGTGACGTCAGTTATTTCTGTTTAAGTATCTTTAAGGGTAAATCAAGCCTTATTTTCTGGTTTGAGCTTGCAGCATTTCTCATACTCCTTGTCTTTCTTCACTGGCTGATGTAACTTGGATGTGTTTAAAACTGCAAGTAAAAAGAACTTCAATTTATTATTATGTACCTTGTCAAATGATGTTTCTTTCTGAATTAACCACTAATAGAACTTTTCTGTGTTTCATTTGTCATAAATCTTAGTAAAACACTTGCCACAAGTCTTGTCCTGCCCTGCCCTCAGCATTATTATGTTAACAGATGACTGAATGAACTTTGAAAAAAGTGGCAGAGGCTTATTGAGTGTAACGTACTGGAGGTGTTATTCCTGTAAATACCTTGGGAACCCTTTATAGATTCTCTTTATCTTCTGTTACTAGAAAACACCAAAATAGTGATTCACTATCCGTTAATAGCTCTTGTGTATTTGTGCAAAGTCAATGAACAAGAGTACTTGGAATCCAACTGTGCTACTGTAATTTTGTGATATTCTTAATACTGTTCTGAGACCAAGAAACAGCTTCAAGACACTTGGTTACTTCAGTGTTACAAAGTAGCCTCTGGGGGCTGTGTCCTGGTTTGAGGTACAACAGAACCCATTTTCTGTTCAGTAATTTTACTTTGCAGCTAGGCCTTTTCTAACTAACTGAACTCTCGGAAATTAACGGCATATTTTTAAGACTGCTGCCCACTTCCAGAGTGATAAGACCTGTTTTTTTATAATTTATGCTAAGGAATGGTATGCAGACAGGCTCCTGCTTATACTTATTGCTATAACAACCAAGGCCAACCAACTTTGTTATATGTCCTGTTGGAGGGTCGGAAGTGGAAAAGCATAGTGGGGTCCCACCTGTGGGGAGGAGAGGACAGGACAGGTGACCCAAAATTGACCAACAGAGTATTTCATTGCGTCCACATCATGCTCAGTGTAAAAGCTGAGGGATCAAAGGGTCAGCTCTTTTTCTTCAATGGCCGGCGTCCAAGGAGGATGCTGTCTGTTCGTCTGCCTTTGATCCCAGTCCGTGCATTCCTGAATCCAGATCCGGAATCCAGTTCCCATCCATCACTGAGTCCAGTCTGGGTCTTCCCCAGTGCCAGCCGGTGACGTGATCATCATCCTGGGAGCTCAACACTGGTTTTGTATATATTCTATATATTTAATTATTTTCTTTTTATTATTTTATTAATATTTTCATTAAAGTAGTTTAGTGCATTTTTTTAAATTCATAAATCTCTTTTCTCTCTCATCCTTCTCTCCCTGAAGGGACATGGTCTCCCTTCTCTGAAGGGGAGAATATTAAAAGAGAGCATCTGTTGTTCCTTTCAGTGGCCAGTCTGGCCTAAACTACGACAGGCTGTTGCAATTTCTTTGGAGAAGAAAGGAAATTTCTCCATTATCATACACATAATCCATTGGTAGATATAAGTGACTGGCAGTATGATCTGGTGTCTTTTCTCTCTATTGTTTATTAAAAGTTGCTGATATTGAAAAAGCATCTAAGAGCTTTTGGTGTCTTGTTCTCTGCTATATTAATGTATGTTATATTCGTATTTATATGAATCGCCTATCATTATGGATTGTGTGAGAATGTCTGTAGTTTCAAAAAGGAACTATTTTCCTCCCAAAATTTTATTTCCATTTATTCAAAAAGAAAAAGAATCTAGCTATTTCACTAACAACTTTCATAGCTAATTGCTACATATGAACAAATTCTGATGAGTCAAGGATCTTTCTCTCCAGTATCTGTTGCTATTAGAACAGTTAATAACTAAGTAGTATCATTATGCACTGATTTTCTAATAGCTGTCTATTAAACACTGGCAACATAAAACTAGAAAATTATCATTAATGATTCTTAAAGTACTAAGAATAAATGAATAAATTAGTTCTATTTGACTTTTAAAAGCTATATTTACACCTATGATATCAAACAGGCAAAGAAATGTTAAATTGGAAAACAAGAGCTAGTTCTGTTTAATCCTAGGTTACCTACATGATTATTGTTAGTTAGTTAGCCAGTCAGTCATTTTTCTTTTTTACAGCCTACTTCCAACCCTGCCACTGTTACTTGGCTGTTATAGGTTAGGGTTTAGATATGTGTTTAGATGGTGTTTTTAAATTCTGACAGAAAATGCATTAATGTAAGAACTACCATAAACTGCACATTTTGCTGGTATCTTGGCATTGTCTGTAATTTCAGTGTTTTGGCTCTACTTGAGAAATATGCTTTTACTCTCTGTTATATTTTTCATTCTGATTAAGGCCTACATAGAGATGAGGATAAGGAATTCACTGCTGCACTGATTCTGCTTTTTTACAGAGATGACTGGATGATGAAGTCCCAGATTCCTGTTCATCCCACTCCGATTCTGAATCAAGTTCTGCAGTCAGAAGTTGATGCTCTCTAATACAGAACTCTTTCTAGGCCATGTGTAATTCAGTGACGGTTAAAGACTGGGAAGAGCTTTACTTCACTTCTGTTTGCTGCTAGGACTTAAAAGAGGGTTACTAGATTACTCCCATGTTAGTAGTATATGAATGACATTGTTTCTAAAGCTGACGATTTTTTTTTACCACAATCTATGTTAGCCTACACAGAATTACAGAGCTCTCCCGAGTATACACACACAAGGCACTGTTGCAGACTATTTCTAGACATTCAAAGACATGATAAAATGTGCATTGATTTAACTTCCAGTTGTCTAGAATAAAAATGTCACAGTACAATAGTCCCAATTTAATGTACTTTTACATGTACAGTACAGAGAGAACACTCCAGTCTCTTGATAGAACAATTTCATGCTATACCCAGGAGTGCATGACTCATTGGTCTTAGCCAGTTCTTTTGCATCAATTGGTGTGCTTGTTTAAAGTGAATAGTGCAACTGAGAGGGCGCTCTGTTAACTGAAATCCCTTTCCTTTATGCTTTATCCTTGCTGGGGCAAAAATATCTGACCTGACAGAGAAGAAAATGTACAGTTAAACTGTTTGGTATTGTACCCTGCACAGAACCAAATGCATCCCTCTGATCACAACACTGAGAAATGCAGTGTGAGGAAAAAATGTTTTATCTGAAGAACAATTGCTTTGTATGTCTTTATATTTCCTAAACTGTCATTCATAATGAATATGAATGCTATCATACTATTCTATTCTGTAAAGCCTGAAACAGAAGCCATTACCTGCCTGTTTTACATAAAATAGATACTAGCTTACTTAGCTTAATGATGCTTCACCCATGTAGATCCACTTGTGTTATGATTTCAGGTGAAGTCTTTGAATGCATTTGTGAAGTACTACCTGCTGTGCAACCATCCAAAGAAAACAAAAGATGGAAGTGTGACTCTCTCATTTCTTATTTCCGTGGTCAAATAATAAATAAAAGAATAGCATGTGTTTGTTTAATAATTTATAATTATTTTAAATAAGCCAAAGAGCAAACCAGGATATGTCTGTCACTCCTCCCAATTTCCTACGTTCTATGCTCCTTATCCTTACCCATCTCTTATCAGCTGGAAAAAGAGATCTCTGCTTGAAACTGAAATACATTACACATAATATTTCAACATTCTCCCTTTCTTTCTCTTTCTTGTGTATAGGAGTGTGGTAAGATGTCTCTAGTAGCTGCAGTGTGTTTTAATATGAAAGATGTCATATACTCATAGGATAATTCAGGCTGGAAGGGGCCTCAGGAGTTCTCTGTCCAGCCTCCTGCTCACAGCACTGAGGTCAGACCAAGTTGCTCAGGCCTTGACCCAGCTGGAGCTTGAAAACCTCTGAGGATGGAGATGGCACAATGTCACAGGGCAGCCTCTTCCATTGCTCCACTGTCCTCACAAAGGAAAACTTTATCCTTACATCCAATCTGAACCTCTTCTGTTCCAAATTTTGTCCATTGTGTCCCATCCTCTCTCCACGTACCTCTGTGACAAGCCTAATTCCATCTTCTCCATCCTCTCCCCACAGGCAGGGCAGTTGCTGTGGGTCCCTCTGAAGCCCTCCCTACCCCAGGGTGACCAAGCCCCATTCCTATGACCTCTCCTCCTAGTGCAGGTGCTCCATCCCTGACCACCCTGTGGGCCTCACTGACCTCATACAAGTTTGTCAATGCTTTTCCAGTTCTGGGGGGCCTAAAACAGAGTGCAGTATCTGGATGTGTTCTAACAGTGTTGGGGGGTGGGGGGGATAATGCTCCCCTCGATCTCCTGTTCATGCTCCTGTTCACGCCGCCCACAATGCTGCTGCCCTCGCCAGGGCACACTGTTGGCTCATGTTCAGCTTGCTCTTTACCAGCCACACAGAAGGGCATCATTGCTCATTCCTTGTTATCCCTGCCTGTCTCTTCTGAAGAGCTTGTCCATCACAGCACTCCAGTCACATAAGGATGCTTGAGGTAGATGCATCTTTGCCCTATTATATTGTTCCCATTCCTCTTACTTCTCATCACTCTGTACTTTTTGGTTTTGACCCTTATTGACTGCTACCTCACTGAGCTGCATGCTGTAGTTTCCCCAATCTACATCATTCCTAGTGATCCAAGAGCATCCTCCATCAGCAAATTGGACTGAATAAAAGCCTTTGATTTGCTGGGGTGGTTGCTGGGATCAGTGCTGGGGACCGTGCCCTTTTTCATATCACCACCGATGTTCAGTCCCACAGTGCCTTCAGCAGTTTGCAGCTGCCTTTTGCATGCCCTTCTGTACAACTTGCCCTTCAAAATTCTGCTGCTGGGAGGTGTGCTCATGACTGGTCAATTCTCTCTTTCCCTCCCCCTCTCTCACTCTGGCGTTAGCTTAAAGGACTCTTGTCATTCCCTGACTAGTAGTCAGACTTTCCCAGCAGAAGCCTGGTTCTGAACATCTCAGGAGAAGTTCCCGGAAGATTGAGAAGCAGAAATGAGAACTGCTGCAGAGACTGCAAACACCAGCCATGAACAGCAGCCTGTGGACCCTCCATGTGACCTGGCTCAGCCCCTATCTGCAGCCCTTCATTTCAGTGTTCCAGGTTGCTGTGATCTCTAGGGGTCAGATAAATAATAAATGGAAGCTGGGCACAGGTTTCTACCACCCCCATGCAAGATTTCCATCCCTGGCAGGTCCCTTCTCACAAGACTACAAATTCTCCAAAGGCCTCTCCAACATGGGTCACACAACTGAATTTGGCACTGCCACACACTCCAGCCATACTCACAGCAAGTGGAGGATAAAATAATTATCATAATTATTAATGACTTGCACATTAGCAAATAGGCAGCAATAGTACGAACTAGCATCAAAGCTGCCAGAAATGGAAATTTGAAGTACAATGTGTAGCTACGCTAATTCTGTTGTTATCTAATGCACCATTACAATTCCTTCCTGTAGCAGATCTTCTGATGCAGGAGCAAAGAATGAGGAGTCAGTGCAGCCCCTGGCTCCAGGGCACAGCTACAGGCAGTAGTAGTGACAGTGAGTCCAGATGGCAGAATGCAATATCAGATGTCCAGTTACCCATGTGGGAGCTCGCATTATTATACTTCTGCCAACCAGGAGTTTATAACATTGGGGTAATCTCATTCTATGTTTGCAAATGTACTACAGCACTTTTAGGCTACAAAGTGGTGTAAAATGGCAATGAGATGAATTTAGAATCTGTCACTTTCTACAAGGATAGAAATATCAGCTTAAAAAGTGATAATATAGGACAAAACCCCCAAGTTTACTTTCAGATTTCAGGGTAAACTTCCTTTGTAGTACTGGAAAAGAAAAAGAAAAAAAAAAAAAAAAGAAAGCAGCCAGAATATCAGTACTTTTCTTTTCATAAGGAAAAATGCAGTAAAAATTCATTTATCAATAACAAAGTAAAATGTAAATGGATATATATGCATAAACTCGGTACGGTGAAACATCAGTGTATTAGAAGTAAAAGTATGTGCTTCAAAATATGCAAGTCTTGCCTCTTACATTGGACTCTTCTTGACAGGGCACTACATAGAAGATTTAGTTAAAGCTGAACTTTCATTTCAGAACAAACTGCTGAAGTACATCACTATACCTTAATCACTATACCTTACAGTGTCCAACGCGGACTCCTAGAAGGCCTGAAATAGTAATTCACTGATATGAATCTGTTGTTTTATCTGCTTCTTGGAATGCCCTGTAAACAGAATAGAAGTTACTGTGGGCAATAGAGGTGACAAAGGTTGAGTGATACAAAAATTCTTAATGCAAAGAAGAATGAATCACCAGTGAATTGTTTCAGAAGTCTTCCACAATGCTGTGTGATTGAACAAAAATGTAACAAATGAGGTTGTTGCATTAAGGGGCAAAGTAGTTTTGGCAGAAAATAAACCCCCTTGCATTCTAACACTCCTCACTGAGGTGGGAGGCTAGGTGCGGCTAGGTTTAAATTCTGAGTGATGCCCAATTCACCACTATCAGTCCAGGCGTGTTTAATATATTAAACTGTTATTGTTCTGGATACACTGATAGCAGACTGCACCTTCAGTCCAGTCATGCTCATGAACTAACACGGCCTCGCTTTGGTTGCGTTCAATGAGATTCCCAAATGGCTAGCTGCCTACACAGTGCAGTTTATTTAAACAACAGATACACAAGTTCTTTTGGATTGCTGGTGATAGTGACTGTCTGCAAAGCATGTGCGAACACTAAAGATGCTAGCAATATAGCTCGGTTACAAAAGTACAAAGTTATAAAACCACTATATATAGAGATTTCTAAGTTTCCCGGGGAAGCACTTGGTATAGCCAAGTGTTCAAATCTTATCCACAAGCGTCCTTATGGGGCGGGAAGAGAGGCTCAGCCCGTCGACAGGTCCCAGAAGTCCACAATGGTATCTTCCCTCACATCCTCCTTTCTTGGGCTATTTTAATACTATTTTTTATCTTGAAGGCGGAGTTTGAGTGACTCTAGTCATAAATACTTTCATTATGATTGGTGTAAAATTTTCTCGCCTCGCATTTAAAGGTATAGTTTACGAAAAATTCAGGGCACAGACTCAAGGAGGAGTGGTCGCACCTTGGAGGTGGGTAGCTTTTGGGATGGAGGTGTGTTTTGGTATTATAATGACATTATAATGAGCAAAGTTCACTAAAGGACAGCATTTCATAAAAAAAAATAATAGATTGCTGGCTCAGGGTAACAAGCAGGCAGTTTTAGCAGTTCTATAAGTCCTTTGAGGGCTCCATTTGGCCCCCAAGTTCCCAGTTTATCACAGAGTTTTAGCCGCAGTGTCTCTGCTCCATCCTTTGCACTGTTTTTCTTCCGTGGCGCCATCTCATTCCCATGTTTGCTGGATTATCACAGGGTTTTGCCTTGGAGTCTCCACCCCACTCCACTCCCCATGTTGCTTTGCAAGCAATATTGTACAGGGAATCACAGATGTAGCGGATTCTTCCCATACCAGCTGCAGCTGTATTTTACCATAGAAGCCTTTTGATTTTTTACCTTTCCTTAATGTGTGAACAATGCTGTATTATTGATCATTTTTAGTAATCATTCCACAGAGGTTCAGCTCTGATAGGTGCTGATAAGGTTTTTGTTGAAAAGAGGCTCTGCCTGTGCACATGATAGGTTCTAAACTAGGATTAGCACTCAGAAAAGTGCTCTTGAAGTCATTGTGAATAATTATATAAAAATGTCAGCTCTAGTGCTTAGTGGTGGTTCAGAAAGCAAGTATTATGTTAAAAATTAGGAAAGAATATAGAGCAAGACAGAAGATATCACTGTACCACTGTGTAAAATCACAGGGGCATAAAAGAACTAAAAATAATGAATGTAGAAGAGGAACAAATATGACTGCAACTATAAAATTTAATCTATTTCATTCTGCAAATGTATATTTTAAATAATCTGAGATTCTTCTGCTTGGAAAAGATATTAAGAAGACTATGATGAAGACATCAAAAAAAAATTCCAAATTTCAAATAGAAGGTGAGTAGGGACCTATTTTTCAGTATTTCTTATAACATGAGAAATAGGAAGCATCCGATGGAACTACAGCATACAAGTTCTAGAACCAAAAAAAAGGAAATAATGTTTAAATACATTTTGAATTTCATTACCATAGGTGCCTTGGATACCAACAATATACTCAGGACAATGTAATTATTAGAGAAATTTATAGATAAAATATATATATATAATATATATGTAATATAATCTTCACTGAACATTATTTAACACAAAAATATGGATATTATTCTGGATCAGTAAGTCCAGCAGTTTGAAGGAAATGGAGAAAAACATCCCAGGAAAGACATAGTTTGTTTTATTTTTCCCTTTTTTTTTCCCCAGCATAAGCCACTGTAGGAGATAGATAGTGACATAACTTTTTTCCAAAATCTTACCTAATATAAATTGAACCTAGATTTTTGAAATAAGGAGAGCTAAAATATAGTGTATAGGGGACTTTCTGAATTCTGTTTTTAACCTTCCTGAAACAGTAATGAGTGTATCACAGGAAAGAAAAGTAAGTTCACAAATGTGAGGTAATAAATAGGTATAATTCTTTTTAAAAATGCTCATTATGTTGAAAGTTATTATGATAGTGATGCTAAACTGCTCAGACTGTATCTGTAAGAAGATACCATAATAGCTGTTAGTCAGTGGGTAGGAGAACGTATCTGTCATACATATTTTGTGGCTACCTCATTTGAAATGTTGCTCTACCCATTATATTCCATCAGTATTTCGGTGTCCATTCACTCTTTAGTTACTAGATTTACAATAAATAATCTAACCTTTGTAACTGGACAATCCTTTTGGCTGCACCGCCTGCTCCTGTGCTGTCAGCATCAGCAGGATGAAGCTGGCTGTGTTGTATTCCCAGCATTCCAAATCAGTCCTGAAAGCTGCAATCTGACTGTCCCACAGCCTCTTTGTGCCTTCGCCAGTTAGACTGTGGCTGGTGCCCATTTTAATGGGAAAATTTAAATTTCTCTTTGTTGATAATATGATGGTAAAATGGTTTTCAAATCATGTTCCTGGGCACTCATATTATTAACACCTTTTTTTAATGAAAAGCTGTCCAAGCCTCATGAAAACCGGGGAATTATTTGCTATATTCTTCCATTCAAAAAAAGAACCTTTTTGTGCTCCAAATAACACAGTTATATTGCTATCTCTAGTCACTTTTTCCTGACAATTCTCTGCCTTATCAGGGCAGGGGGAGAAAATAAGATGAAAAAGCTCATGGGTTGAGATGAAGACAGGGAGATCACTTACCAGTTACCATCATGGGCAAAACAGACTCAACTTAAAATTAATTTAAACTATTGACAATTAAAATAGGTTTGGATATTGATAAACAAAGGCAAATTAAAACAAATTATTCTCTCTCCCCCTGTTTCCCAGCCTTAACTTCACTCCTTCATTCCCAGCTTCTCTACATCCCTCCTTGCTCTGAGAAGCACAGGGAGATGGAGAATGGGGGTTGTGGTCAGTCCATAACAGCTCTTCTTTGCCAACCCTTCCTCCTCACGTTTTTCCCCTGCTCCAGCATAAGTCCTTCCCATTGGCTGCAGCTTCCTTCAGGATAAACCTGCTCCTGTGTGGGCTCTCCACAGGCTGCAGTTTCCTTCAGGACATATCCACCTGCTCTGGTGTGGGGTCCTGTGTGGACTGTGGTATGGATATCAGCTCCATCATGGTCTTCTCCAGGGGAATCTCGGCTTTGGTGCCTGGAGCATGTCCTCCTCCTCCTCTGACCTTGGTGTCTGCACAGCTGTTTCTCACACTTTTTTCCTCACTCCTCACTGCTGTGCAATGTTTTGCCCTTTCTTAAATATGTTTTCCCTGAAGTGTTACCAGTGTGGCTGATGGGCTCAGATGTGGTGTAGCGGGGCTGTTGTGAAGATTGCTGGACTAGCTGTGTCTGGCACAGGGCAGCTTCTGGCCTCTCCTCATAGAAGCACCTCTACAGCTTCCCACTGCCAAAACCTTGCCACCCACACCCAGTAAAACCACATCTTGCCCCCATTTAACATAGGTCTTCCATATACTTTTGCTTCCTTATACTTTATCTGAGTCTTCACTTTAAAGTTTTCAAATGCGTGGAAATAGGGCTTCTGATATAAAACAATGTAATGCATTAGAATAGAATAGAATAGAATAGAATAGAATAGAATAGAATAGAATAGAATAGCTTCAGTTGGAAGGGACCTACTATGATCACCTAGTACAACTGCCTAACCAATTTAGGTCTGACGAAGTTACAGCATGTTATGAAGTCAAAATTAAACACTGAGAGGGTTGGGGGAGCAACCACCTCTCTAGGAAGCCTGTTCCAGTGTTTAACCACCATCTTTGTAAAGAAATGCTTCCTAATGTCCAGTCTAAACCTCCCTGGGTGTAGCTTTGAACCATTCCCATGCATCCTATCACTGGATACCTGGGAGAAGAGATAAGCACCTCTGTTGTGGTTTAACCCCAGCCAGCAACTAAGCTTGCTCACTCCCCCCACAGCAGGATGGGGGAGAGAATCAGGAAAGTAAAAGTGTGACAGCTTGTGGGTTGAGATAAAGGCAGTTTAATAAGTAAAGTAAAAGCTGCTCATGCAAGCAAAGCAAAACAAGGAATTCATTCACTTCTTCCCATTGGCAGGCAGGTACTCAGCCATCTCCAGGAAAGCAGGGCTAAATCACGTGTAATGGTTACTTGGCAAGACAAATGCCATACCTGCAAATGTCCTCCCTCTTCCTTCTTCCCCCAGCATATTGAGCATGACATCATATGGCATGGAATAGTCCAGTGGAGGGCTACAAAGATGATCAAGGGAATGGAGCATCTGTCTTATGAAGAAAGGCTGAGAAACCTGGGTCTGTTTAGCCTGGAGAGGGGATCTCATCAATGCTTAGAAATATCTAAAGGGTGGGTATCAAGAGGATGGGGCCAGAATCTTTTCAGTGGTACCCAGTGACAGGACAAGGGGCAGCGGGCTCAAACTGTAACATAAGAAATTCCGTCTGAACATAAAAAAAATCTTCTTTAACTTGAGGGTGACAAAGCACTGGAACAGGCTGCCCAGAGAGGTTGTAGAGTCTCCTTTTCTGGAGGTATTCAAAACCCGCCTGGATGCGTTCTTGTCCAACCTGCCAAGGTGAACCTCCTTTGGCAGGGGGGTTGGACTAGATGATCTCTGAAGGTCCCTTCCAACCCCTGCCATTTTGTGATTCTGTGATTATCCCTTTGGTCAGTTGGGGTCAGCTGCCCCAGCTGTGTCACCTCCCAACTTTTTGTGCAGTCCCAGCCTACTCACTGGCAGGGTGGTATAAGGAGCAGAAAAGGCCTTGACACTATGTAAGCACTGCTCAGCAATAATGAAAACATCTCTGTATTATTAAGACTGTTTCCAGCACAAATCCAAAACATAGCCCCATACTAGCTACTATGAAGAAAATTAACTCTACCCCAGCCAAAAAAAGCACAACCACCCACTGAACCTCCCTTCCTCAGGAAGTTGTAGAGAGCAATGGGGTTGCCCCTCAGCCTTCTTTTCTCCAAACTAGACAAGCCCAGAATCCTAAGCTGTTCCTCATAGGACATGTCTTCCAGCCCTTTCAACAGCTTTCTCATCCTCCTCTGGATACATTCAAGGACCTATGGCACACAGTACTCAAGGTGAGGCTGCATCAATGCTGAATACAGCAAGATTATCACCTCTCTTGACTGGCTGGTTATACTGTGTTTAATGCACACCAGCATGCAGTTTGACCTCTTGAGTGCCAGGGCACACTGCTGACTCATCAAGACTGCTGCCAAACAGCACCCCCAGATCCCTTTCTCTGTGCTGTTCTCCAGCTCCTTCTTTCCCAGTTTATCCTTCCACCTGGCATTAGTCCAGCCTAGGTGCAGAATCTGGCATTCAGACTTGTTAAATTTCATCCCATTAATTTTTGCCCAATGCTCCATTTTATCTAGATCCCTCTGCAAGGCCTCTTGTCCCCCAAGAGAATCAACAGCACCTCCCAGTTTGGTATCATCAGCAANTGGTATAAGGAGCAGAAAAGGCCTTGACACTATGTAAGCACTGCTCAGCAATAATGAAAACATCTCTGTATTATTAAGACTGTTTCCAGCACAAATCCAAAACATAGCCCCATACTAGCTACTATGAAGAAAATTAACTCTACCCCAGCCAAAAAAAGCACAACCACCCACTGAACCTCCCTTCCTCAGGAAGTTGTAGAGAGCAATGGGGTTGCCCCTCAGCCTTCTTTTCTCCAAACTAGACAAGCCCAGAATCCTAAGCTGTTCCTCATAGGACATGTCTTCCAGCCCTTTCAACAGCTTTCTCATCCTCCTCTGGATACATTCAAGGACCTATGGCACACAGTACTCAAGGTGAGGCTGCATCAATGCTGAATACTTTTAATCAATCAACTAATGCGTGAACGCGATTAGGGATAGAAAAAATGTATATAAGGGACGGTAGAATATCAATAAAATGGCTTCTCTATGATTCACATTGGATCGTGTGAAGTCCGTTTTCTCTCCTCCACCAGCCAGATGTAGCCCCATTCACTACAACCCTTTGAGCCCTACTGTTCAGCCTGTTTTTCACTCAGTGCACCGTAAACCCATTCATCCCACAGTTGGACAACTTGTCCAGAAGGGTGCTGTGAGGGACAATATCAAAAGCCTTAGTAAAATCCAGACAAAGTGCTTTGCCTTCCCCTCTAAGACAATATCTAGCTCCATGATACCTTCACATCAACTGTAAATTATTACCTAGTTTATTCTCATTAAATTCTGAATTTAATGAGAATAAAATTTGTCCACATACAAAATCTAATCCCCATGATTATTCTATAGTTTTAAAACATATGGCTGTCAGTCATTTGTAATCTGAGATGTCTTAAACACAGCCATTTTAACTATTCATTTATATCCCCTCTAACACACCTGAATAATGAATCTCTAGAAGTATCTTATGGACTAGATAAATAATTTATAACCTACTTTATTCTTCTTTCCCGGTTCATGATTTTGCATGGAAAAAAAATACAAAAAGGAGTATGAATTTCATACATTTTCTTTGTAGCTCAGTAAATATGAATTTTGCTATTACTAGTAAGTCACTAATCTTTGTACTAACCCGACAGCCTCAGGATTTTTTGGGCTTACATTGACCTCTTTTGTTTTTTGCTTGCTGTAGTAATTTTCTAGTGATAAAATGCTTATTAGCTAACACATTTTGTGAATATATGAATATACATATATGACCATCGTAACAAAATCGTGGAATCACTGCATTGACTATCACAGCTGATACCAGGCTGAGCCGGGGGGAGGCCAAAGTCCAACTTTCAAACTTCAGCTGGGTACCAGGAAAGCAGACTGGGATAAAGACTTGCACCAAAATAACTCCAAGCCCACTCAAGACTGAAAAGTAAAGGAACCCTACTATGAATATCCTTGCAGCAAAGATCTTAGGATGCTGATGGCTTTTCACAACCTGTCTCACTCCAGCCATTCTGCTTGAGGAAGGCTGAAAACTTAAGTTACAGAGGGACTGTCAATTTAATTTGACTGTTAAAATATTTACTTGAACAACCACTAAATTCTTAGATTTATATCTAGGATTGTTTTCCCTTTTGCCAGTAGTCAGTTTTCAAGTGTAACATTTTCCATCTCTAAATTATATTTTTTTTAAGTGTGCATAATGGGTGAAAGGGCCATTACAGATGATCTGTACCATGTGTCACGGAAGGAGTCATGCACTTCACTCCAAGACAAAAGCAACAATATATTTTATTAACATAAACAAAGTTCAACAGTAAATGCAACAGTGGTTTAAAAAGATTCACTCGCAAACTAAACTTATTTACTGCATAGGGGACAGGGTCAGACAAAACTACCAGGGAGATCCTCCTGTTGAGTCATGAGGTTCAGAGAGGACCCCCTTGCTTTCTAAACTTCTCAGAGAGGGGTCTAGGTGTGGCTGGATCCAATCCTAGTCCCAGACTTGGTCAATTGTTCATGTCTAAAGGATTACATATGCACAATCAATCCTTTATATCACTTAGCTAAGATTTCAAAGTCTAGCATGCTATTAACCACTTACTGAGCATCTGTTGAGGCAGGGAATCTCTGCACCTCATGTACCAAGTGTACCTTGCTATCAAATCTTGTTAAACCACTGTCTCATTTACCATTGAACTTTGTTAACTGTTTTTTATCAATAAAGTATATTGTTGCTTGTCTCGTATGAGTGAAGTGCATGACTCCATCCATGACATTAAGTCCTCAAAATGGGGCAAACATATTAAAATGTTAATTATGAATGCTTGGCAGTGACCCAAACTGTCACACTATTGGGAAAAACTTTCACATTTCAATGATGAGCAGAAGATGCAGAATTTTGTATCACTCTGTTGATTTCATATGTAGAAGAAGAAGCATGGACAAGATGTTAAGGGCACAGAGGCATCCTGTGAATATCATTAGATCATCAAATTCCATCATATATCAGTGATCTGACATTCCTTTCCTCCTCCTCAGATCAGTTAGGAAATATGGTCTTTTATGTCACTGCTTTTATCACTTCTCATCTTCAGCACTGGTATTGTTTATATTGTTTTCTCCTTTGTACTGAAGCAGTCAAGATGCATTATGCTGATAAGTCAGAATAATCAATTAAACCTTAGGCAAATCTTTCTAGATTATTACTTTAGGTACCAAACTTGCAGACTGTAATGTCTGAGCTATTCTGTCAGCAATTTAGGTGTCTTCAGTGATTGTGTTGCAGGCAAGAGATATTTTAGTTGCTGAAGTAAACACAGTGCAATTAAACTACCAGGAATAGTAGCTTTCATTTTTCCAGTTAGTTGCTTTGACTCCTCAGCTTGTTTTATGCCTACTCCTCTAACTCATGCTACTGTTTGCATGCACCAAGACTTTTGCAGTATTCTTCCTGGAGTGACATTTTAGGCATGCTTTGATGTAACAATGCAAAAGTGTCATTGATATTCACTTGAGTAATTTTGCACTAACCTGTACTAAATTGTGGGATTTTATTTTCTTTGGAAAATAAATCTTCCTCCCCTGCAGGAGAAGTCACTCAGAGAATCAACTGTCCTACCTGACACACTGTGATCTGCAAAGCCTGTCCTATTTTCTATGTCTGGAATATTTGACCTAAAAGATATTGCTGGGAATTGCACTACAGTCACTTCATTGAAATAGGACCTCCAGGCTAGCCTCTTAAAATACCAAAACAGTGTGCCATCTGCCATAAAGCATTTTATTTTGTTCTTGCTTTTATCTTGTTTTCCTTACACTCTTTTTTTAACCCCCCACTGTCCTTTAATGGCAGTAATATAAACTTAGAACTCTCTAAGTAACTCCCAGAGAGGTTGTGGCAGAAACAGATCTCTTCTATAAGAGTTTGTTAAGAGCATAGAAGGTTATTTGGCAGTTTATTATATAATTACATTGGTTTAATCTAATGGGGGCGTTATGGAAAACCAAGTGAGAAAAGAACAGAACTACAAATATTATAGCATCTGCAGACACTTAAGGATTATTAACAAAAGACAGTATCATCAGGAAAAGCCTGGATCACGAATAAGCAAAGGACAGTAACAACTCAAGTAGACTTTTTTAGTGATATCAAGGCTTTCTTGACTACCTTCTTTACTTACAAGTCTTAAGTAAAACAATTGCATACTTTAGAACTCTGTCTCTCAAAATGTGGTGTCCCCACTGTTAAATAGTACACTTATTTATTGGTTTCCTGTATATTCCACTGGAGATAAATATCCAGAGGAAATAATTTTAGTTGTTAGCTCTGTTCAAACTGCATTTTTAATTGCTTGCTTATCTAGGCCTGGTCCAAATGTGAGAATGTTCACAATATTTTTTCTCCTTGATAAATAAGGGATTGATGCCTGATTGCTGGATCAAGAGTGTTACAGAAATAAAAGGTCCACATTTAATTTTGGTCTTTAGTCATAACCTTGCAGCGATCTATATTTTCAGGCTAAGAACCAGCTAAGTCAATTCACCTATATATGTACAGGTGTCCTGGTTTGAGGTAAAACAGAACCAATTTTGTTCAGTAACGTTGCTTCTTAGCTGGACCTCTTCTAACTACTGAAATTAACAGCATATTGTGCAGACAATGTTCACTATCTCAGAGTGATAAGACCAATGTTTATAGCTGATGCCCAGGCATAGTATGCAGAGACGCTCTTGCTTATACTTATTGCTATAACACCCAAGGCCAACCAACTTTGTTACTTGCCCCGTTGGAGAGTTGGAAGTGGAAAAGCCTAGAGGGATCCTACCTGCAGTAAGGAGCGGACAGGACAGGTGACCCAAAACTGACCAACAGGGTATTCCATTCCATCTGCCTCATGCTCAGTATAAAAGCTGAGGGATCAAAGGGTGAACTCTTTTTCTTCAATGGCCAATGTCCACGGAGAACACTGTCTGTTCGTCTGCCTTTGATCCTGATCCTGAATCCAGATCCGGAATCCAGTTCCTGTCCATCACTGACTCCATTCTGGGACTGCCCCAGTGCCAGCCAGTGTCGTGATTGTCATCCTGGGAGCTTCATACAGTTTTGTATATATTTCATTATTTTCTTTTTTAAATGTTATTGTTAATATTTTGTTAGAGTAGTTTAGTTCCTTCTAAACTCATAAGTCTCTTTTTCCCTCCTCTGCCTCTCTCTTTGGAGAGAGGTAGAGGGGAGCATCTGTCAGTCCCATCTGGGGTGCCCCACATCCCCAGTGGCCGATTCAGCCTAAACCACGACAGATTAATTGGTGCCCAATATGGGGCTTGAGCAAGGCTTGACCAGAGCTGTGATAGATTGTCTGAATAGTTTAAATTCCATCCTGCTCAGAGATTAGAACAGACAGTTTACATCATCTCATTCTTAAAAGAAATGTTATATCATGCCTTTAAAGAGCTTTGTTTGCATTTAAATGAGTCAGCTCTGTTTAACCTGCCAAATGCATTACAAAGTTTATTTACTCTGTGTTTTCTTGTGAAGGTTTAAATGTGCTGTTTTGGTGTGGTTTGCAATTCAGGTGTATAATATGATTAGTTGGATAACGGCTCTACCTGCATATCCTGGGCATCATGTGATGGATTCTTTTACTAATTACACTTTCGGTTCTACCTTGGGAAAGTTTACTTTGCCCTTTGATGATTATACTAACGTGACACCATCAGAGCCAGTGGATCGAAACCTTCCAGGCTGTGACGATAAGGATTGTTACTTTCTTAAGATCGTGATTTTGTTGCTTGTTTTCCTGCACGTGTTGCAGGGGTGTTTTCTTATGAAATATCGGTGTAGGAGTAGCTAGCTATAGGGTAACGTGCGTTACTGCCACTCAAACCCCAGCAGCTGCTCCTCTATCTGTAGCAGTGCAAGTCAAGCCGCTGACCAGCCACGCCGAAGCCATGCCCCCCCACTGCAGCAGCACAGGCCCTGACACTGCCCGTCTCAGCAAAAGCTCCGCTACCGCCTGCTGCGGTAAAAGTCATGTCACCACCAACTGCAACACAGGCCCCTCCACCACTCATCCCGGCACAAGCCCCTCCAGCCATGACAAAGAGCACCGTCACTACTCCAGCTGCTCCTGTAATGAGTGCCGCTGCTACTCAAACTCCATCAAAACCGGTACAAGTTGCCCCGGTAACCAGGAAGCAGAAAAAGAAATCAGCTCGTTCCCTTGTCACTTATGACAAGGACCAGCTCAAGCCAGACAGCTTGGGAGAGAGTTCTGATGGAGATCCAGGAGAGGGTTTTTTAGAGTAGACCCAGAAGAGGGTCATTCAGGACCAGACAAAGGAAAAAGACCTTTTAACACAGATAAAGGAGAGGGTCCTTCTAGAGCAGATACAGGAGAGGGTCCTCCTCAGGCAGCCTCAACACAGGAGGACTCAGATGTAGAGACAGTTGTTAAATCCTTCTCTATGAAGGATTTGCGAAATATGAGGAAGGACTTTAGTTGTCATGAAGGTGAAACACTTACCTCCTGGTTGCTCCAATGCTGGGATAGTGGGGCTGATACCATGGACTTAGATGGCAGAGAAGCTAGGCAGTTGGGAAACCTGGCCAGGGATGGAGGTATCGATAAAGGGATTGGGAGAAAGACAAGCACACTCAGTGTCTGGTGATGGCCGTAAGGCGCAGGTATCCTTTTAAGGATGATATCGAATGCCATCTGAGCAAATGGACCAACATGGAAAAAGGTATTAAGTACCTGAGAGAATTGGCTATATGAGAGGTGATTTATAGTGATGGGCAAGTGATTGTAGACCCTGATGAAATGCCATGCAAATGATCTATGCTAAAAAAGTTTGTACAAAGTGCACCATCAGTGTATTCCCACACACTGTCAACAATGGTCTGGAGAGGATCTGATACCAACACACCAACTGTAAATGAAGTGGTTAACAAGGTACAGCCATATAGTGACTCAATCTGGGAGGACATCTTAAGCATATCTCAGCTGAGAGTAACTGTTTCACTAATAATTGTAATTCAATAAATATAAAGAAAATGTACCAAATTTCTAAAATTATACAGACCAATTTTTTCTAAAAAACTGACTGAATGTTCTATTGCATATATTTAACCTTTTAAAAGAGAGAATTAAATTGATTAAATGCAGAAATGCTCTTCACCAGATATCCAATTATATTATTGGAACTGAAAGCCAGTTTGTGTCATAGACTAGGTGCAGCCTATGATAACTCAAGTTAGAAGGACCTTTGCTGGTTGTCTGGCCCAAACTGACACTAAAAGAGAGACAATTTAGACCAAGTAGCTCAGGGCCTTTCCCATCGAGTTTGAAGTATCTGAAAGGACAAAGTTTCCAAAACTTCTCCAAGAAACCTGTTCCAATTTTTGATCAATCTTATTGTAAACTATATCTCTTTCTCTCTCTAATATGAATCTCCTGTGTTCCAACTTGTGTCCGTTGCCACTTGTCCCACCACTGTGCACTTCCAAGAGGAATCTAGCTCTATCTTCTCTATAACTTTCCGTTTGGGAGCTGAAGAAGCACTAAGATATCTCTTAGTCTTATCTCAATTTCAGTCAGTTCCCTCAACATCTCCTCATATGTCATCTGGTGCAGGTGGTGAGTCTGACTGACTTGCAGTTCCTCAGATTGACATTTTTGCTTTTGGAAACTTCAGTCATAAGGAATTTCCCCTAGTCACCACAACCTTTCAAAGATGATAGCAAGAGGCTTTGCAATGGCATGAGCAAATATGTAGAAAATAGGTTGGATTTGCATATACAAAACATTTATGCAGCTTTGACATTACTTATATCTTTCTGTTCACTTGTCCCAATAAGATTAATTAGTCAAATAATGACTTCTCCTATCTTGACATAAATTATAGCAAGAACAACTAACAGTTCAATTAAAAAAAAAAAAACCCTCTTCATTTTTTGATCTCTTTGGATTTAAGACTCCTTAACATGCTTTTAGATGTCAGGATGGATTTTTGCTTTACAATAATCTGTAGAAATAATATCTTAATATGTTTATATTTCTATACAATAGGATGTGACTGTAAGAAGTTATACAATCTATGGAACTGTCAATTTGACACATTAATTTTCAGTAACAGCAAAAATCTATTTTCATTGTGATGATCAAAGGGAGCAACCCAACATATGTAAAGGTAAATCAACCCCAACATTTTAACATTTTCCTCAGTTTACCACATTACCATTATTGAGATTTGCAAGACTTATTCAACAAATTAAAAGCTAATTTAAATTTTTGACATTGGTGAACTTGTAGATCTTTACTCTCTATGCAGTAGAACACATCACAGATTTCATGAGACAGAAATAGACCTGGCATATGTGGAATGCACAGGCTAGGTTCACAGGTGAAAGAATTTATCTAGCATTTTATATTATTTCCCTTATCTAAATTTTTGATGGAATAAAAAATTATCTATCCCTTAGTCCCATATGTGTCCTTGAGAAAGGAAGTAGTGACCATCAACAACCTGAAAGAGTTTTAAACAGTTAATTCAAATTTTGAAGGTAGTTGCAAGTCTGTAAGTGCATGAAGAGTATGGAATCTAAACAACAATATAGTAATAAGAAGTGTCACTGTTTGACAGAGAACATTTTTTGCTAAAAGGAATCCAGATTTTGCAGATTTTGTAGAGTACTGAGGAGTTCATAGTTGATTTAACACAGTAGGTGAAGTTCAAGCAGTTATTGGCTCACTGAGTATGTATTGAAAACTTGATTATTATTTTGGTTTTTAGACACTTCTAGACATTATATTATATTCTTCATAACTATAGTAACATTTTTAATGAGATTATCAGCTATATGAGTTCTTCCAGCCTTTTTCAGAAGCTAGAACTCAGTTATTCAGATATTTAACTTTATTGCTCTGTAACTGTTTTCTTTTTCTACTGCTTCACCACTTTTTTTGGGCACAAGACATTTTTCTACGTAGATTTTTGAGAAAATTTAAATACATTTTTTGGTATTGAAGTAAATTGAAAACATTTTAAACTGAAGTTCACAGTAAATAAATACTCACTCCTAGCCCATATGAATGAGTCTTTTCACAGAGTATGCCTGGAGCAGACTGACATTTCATGAATGATGATTGTCTGTTTTATTTGAGCATTTTTATGCTACTGACAGATGTCAAAAAATATCAGAGGCTCTTCTATTTTTACAGCTATTCTTGGTAAAATCCCACCTCCCATATTTGCTATTTACAGATCTCCAGATTTTTTAGATCCATTCTGCACTTATTTTGACAGTATAAGACTTGATCTTTCTTTACATTCTAGCATTTTCTGGAGTCCAGTGCTGAAATTACAGTGTCGTATAATAACTCGGTTACCACTTGGATGTTCAAAATTAACTTTAGGTTATGAATTCCACCTTTAAGTAATTCCCAAAGAAGTTAACATGATTTATTGCCAGGATAAGGCCAACAGCGTTCAGCTCCTTGCATTTGGTTTATTACACTTGCAGGCTAAATTTATGTTGCTGACTTAGTAAAGCAGCTAGACACATAATGACATATTACTACAGTAAAGTTCACAGTTAAATGTACTTAGAACCCCAGAATTAAGATCTTTTCCCTGATTTCAACTTTTGTTTTTGTTTCATGATGAACTTACTCAATACTTTGTTAGCAGTATGCATACTGTGAGTTATCCATTTGCTACAAATATCTGCGCAGTTGTGTGTTCACCTAATAAGTGAGACTTTCATATTTTTATCCTTCCAGTTTGCACAGCAAACCCAAACACTGCAGGTCATGCTTTTCTTTTAGGCTTAATAAGTTCAGATGAGTAACGAATACTTATTTAAGATTTATTCCCATTTCGGCTAAATTGTTCATAAGCCGATTTTATTAAACTTGGAGGAATTATCAACATGTTCAGATTTTGTACATTTTCTACAACATTGTGAATACTTTATCTGATATATCAGTTATTGTTTAACTAATTCTGTGATGAACATATTTATGAATATGTCTATTTCTATCTTGCCCAGACAATTCTATGGTATTATTAAAACACAGTATCAGTGGTTGATCTATTTTGCTGATGTGCTTTCTTGTAATTCAATGGAAGAACAATATATTAGCTACTCTATTTGTCTTTATTTAATTATATTTTTTCTAAATTACTCTATTATAAACAGAAAGAAGTTCAATAACAAATCTTGCCTTTGTTTACTCAAGCACTGCTGAATTTGTGACACTGTAAAACTATAAAGCTTATTATTAATCCATACATATATATATGATGCTTTGTGGTCCCTTTCTTTTACTTCACTGGAAGTGTAAGATAAGGTGAGCATGGACTTTATCATATTTCTAAACTTATTGATTTATGAACCAAGGGGACATCTTCATTTTACACTATTGTCAAGAATAACTATACCAGCTACCTAAACCTAGAAAACTACAAGGGTACCCAGGAAAAGCAGGACCCAATCCTCAAAAGGAGCATTTTTGAGTCTTACACCTTGACTTTCACAGTAGAGATGAAATCTTGATTGACTGCACAGAAAGAAATAGGAATTACCCCTTAATAATGGGTGCATGGGTTGGAGCTTCTTTAAGTAGCAATGGCCTAATATTCCAAAGGAGCACAAAAAGCACAGTATAGCCCTCAAATTCACTGGGGATGAGCATAATATGAAGAGAGATATGTTTATGTTCCTTTGGCAAAGCAGCCTGTAAATTATGGAGACTAAGCTGAATTTCCTTTCTAATTAGGTATCCTATGTGAGAATTCGTTTAAGCATCAATATAAATACTGCAACCAAGGAGGATTAAGATGCTTGGTGTGAAGAAGGGAGGAAACTTGGTCCTGAGGCAGCAGAGTCAAGTGCCGGGGCTGGTCCGACCCTACAGTACATTGAGGCTTTAGATGGGCTTGTGTCAGCCCCAGGCAAGCCTCACAGGCAGCAGCACTCAGTATGCTGAATTCTCTAGACTGAAAGAGAAACTGTTTTTTTCCATCTTCCTGTGGGCAGGCAGGAATGCTTTTTGGTGATCACCTCAACCTAGCAGTAATTTTACTGGCTTTTAAAATATGTAACAAATGTTTAACCAATGTTTCTTTCTGCGTGGGACAGAATAATGTTTCAATCAATTTCTGCGGACCTCATTTTGTGAGCTGGTACCCAAGACATAGCTGTGTTACACAGCAGTGTCAATCTCCTTCCTGTTAAAAGATCTGCTACGTGATGACAGGAAAATCTAATATTTCCTGAAGGAATTGAGTTTGTTCTGTATAGTTGCCTACAAAAGTACAATTCCTAAAATGCTTCCTTGTTGCCCTCAGAAAAAGGCTAGGCACGTGCAAAGGAGTTTACTTAGCCTCCTTCAGGTCATGGTCTTTCTAGGACACATGCAGACGTGGGTCTAAAAACTGGCATTTTGATTCATCAGTCATGCATTTAGTCCTTTACAAAACCAGGTTACTCACATTTTGCATAAAGAAGAAAAGGGCAAAATGGTCACTTGATTCTGATGTTTTTGATTTCAAATGTACCGTCTACTCTATTTGGCTTAATTTTTGTAGGGAAATCTTGCCTAAAACTTTGGAGAGAACACTCAGGTCTAATTATTTTTTGCCAGTTGACGCAATAATTTTTTATCTCTGCATTAATAAGGAGAATATGCCAAACTAGTTATTAACTTTAAAAATCTGTAGAAAAGCATTTTTGAATGAACTGAGAATGTTTTTGTAGATTTTCTCTTTTTCTAAAATGTATGTGTACAGTTAATGAGACTGGCTGTTACTTTTTTTGCGGGTCAGGTATTGTTTGTAGTGATCTGTGCCCAAAGTACTGCTGATAACATGGATGAGAGTCACAATTTTTCACTTTTCTTTACAGATGTGTGATCTACCAACACTGTTTTATTTTGTATGGCTCTGAAAAAGGGTATCATGTGAGATGTGCCCTTTCGGAAACATTGCATCAATGTGGGATTGATTTTGGTGGTAGACCAGCAGGAACAATATGATTTTAAGTGAAAAAAAATATGGAGTCTTAATTACCAGATAAAACTTTCTTTTACTAGCTTCATTTCCTAGTGCACAATTTCTTCCTGCCTGTTTAACTGCAAAAGAAAAATGCTGATGTAAATTAACAATATATTATATTCACATCATCACTCTAGAATTAACTGTACATAGAGATTTTAAAAAATCATTCAACTTTTGGTGTAAGTACACACCTGCTGAAATAATTTCCAAACAACACAGAGCAGAACATGACTAATGTTGAAGGTCTTTTTAAATTACATGCTTTATAGAGTAATTAGTTATAATTGGCTTCTTTTATCCATGGTTCTTGACGCATTTGGGTACAACTGTGTGTAAAGTGATACTCCCACTTAATCAGCTATTCTTATTGCCTTTTTTTTCCTTTTTTTGGGGAGGACAGAGAGAGAAGGAGTGCATAATTGTTATTCTTATAGCCAATAAATGTTTTTCTTCCTCTCCTCCTCCTTATCTAATGGCTTCAGGGCTGCTGTAAGGGGCTTTCAAGTAATATCTCCTTAGTTGTCTTCCCTCCTTCCTTCTTTCCTTCGTTCCTCTCTAAACAAAAAACTTTGCTACCGTAACTGTTCCTCCTATTTTGTTTTTTGGTAACATGCTCTGCCTGATAAATACCACTTTTGGCCAAAGACTGAAATGCAAATATTTTTCACTTGCATTAATGTAATGTTGATTATATGATGCCCCTTTTCAAGCCAAATCTTTTTCTCTATCAGGTTGTTTCCAAACTTTGCAGAGCTATTTTCCAGGCACAACAGGGATATATTAGCCACTCTTTTTTTCCTTTTTTTCCTTGGGGAGACAAAAGTTTTAGATTAACCACCAAACACAAAAACCTATGGGAGATAGGCATATATTACTAATCTGCTGGTTTCTAAGAATTGCATTTTGTAGACAATTTGTTGAGAGGCCTTTGAGAATTTTGTTATTTATATGAATGTTACAGTTCATTTATATTTTATGCAGACATAAAAAATCTTATTCCCAATTGCTGGAGAGGAAAAAACATAAACCAAACAACTCACCCACTCCTACTCCTCTAGGCAACTTATGGTAATAGTATCTTGTGTATTCCTTAATTTTAACAGAAATCCATTGAAAAATGTTTTGCAA
Source organism: Anarhynchus alexandrinus (assembly GCA_008711295.1). Lineage (NCBI taxonomy): Eukaryota > Metazoa > Chordata > Aves > Charadriiformes > Charadriidae > Anarhynchus > Anarhynchus alexandrinus. Next base: position 116,994 of record VUYV01000723.1, on the reverse strand, counting down.
TTTCAGAGATGATATTCTAGCCCTACTGACTTTACAAAGACCATAGCAGTTTATTCTTTTTTCTGGGAAGCAAAGTTTTTTGCTTCGCTGTATCTTGGGTTTGGTTTGTTTGGATTTTATTTTTTTTTACATTTGGTTTCTAAAATAGGCTGCCACCAGAATTCTGGACTTTTAGCTTTGCTACCAATATGTAATAATTCTCATATTCATATATATACTAGTGAGAGTTCTTTATTCTAAATTGAAGAATCTGAAATAATCATAGATTAAACAGTCTTTTAGACCTTTCTTCTGGTTGTTTTAAGGTCTTTGATGCCTGTAGGTCTAGATGCACAACTAGGTCAGTGTACTGGGTCTAGCTGGGATGGAGTTAACTTCCTGCATAGCAGTCCCTGTGGTGCTGTGCTTTGCATTTGTGGCTAAAGCAGTGTTGATAACACATGAAAGATTTGTCTATCACTCAGAAGTGCTTTCACAACATAAAAACCTTCTCTACTTTTTATTTTGACCCCCCAGAACGCTGGCCGGGTGTTGGAAAAAAGTTCACATAATCATGGAATCACAGAATCATAGAACAGTTTGGCTTGCAAGGGACCTTCAAAGACAGAATCATAGAATTGTTTAGGTTGGAAAAGACCTTTAAGATCATCAAGTCCAACCATTAACCTAACACTGCCAAAACCACCACTAAACCATGGCCCTAAGCACCACATCCACATGTCTTTCAAATACCTTCAGGGATGAGGATTCCACCACTTCCGTGGTCAGCCTGTTCCAACGTTTGATAACCATTTCAGTGAAGAAATTTTCCTAATATCCAGTCTAAACCTCCCCTAGCATAGCTTGAGGCCATTTTCTGTCATCCTACTGCTTGTTACTTGGGAGAAGACACCAACCCCCACCTTGCTACAACCTTCTTTCATGTAGTTGTAAACCTCCTTTCAGGTAGTTGTAGAGAGTGATAAGGCCTCCCCTCAGCCTCCTTTTCTACAGACTAAACAACCCCAGTTGCCTTAGCTGACCCTCATAAGACTCTAGACCCTTCACCAGCTTTGTTTCTCCTCTCTGGACACAGTCCAGCACCTCAATATCTTTCTTGTAGTGAGGGGCTCAAAATGGAACACAGTATTCGAGGTGCAGCCTCACCAGTGCCGAGCACAGGGAGATGATCACTTCCCTAGTCCTGATGGCCACACTAGTGCTGATACAAGCCAGAATGTTATTGGTCTTCTTGGTCACCTGGGCACACTGCTGGCTCATATTCAGCCAGCTGTCGACCAACACCCCCAGGTCCTTTTCTGCCGGGCAGCTTTCCAGCCACTCTTCCCCAAGCCTGTAGCGCTGCATGGGGTTGCTGTGAACCAAGTGCAGGACCCGGCACTTGGCCTTGTTGAAGCTCATACCATTGGCCTTGGCCCATCGATCCTGCCTATCCAGTTCCCTCTGTAGAGCCACCCTACCCTCAAGGAGATCAACCCTCCTGCCCAACTTGGTATCATCTGCCAACGTACTGAGGGTGCACTCGATCCCCTTGCCCAGATCATTGATAAAGACATTGAAGAGAACTGGCCCCAATACTGAGCCCTGGGGAACACCACTTGTGACCGGCCACCAACTGGATATAACTCCATTGACCACAACTCTTTGGGCCCAGCCGTCCAGCCAGTTTTTTACGCAGTGAAGTGTAAGCCCATCCAGGCCATAAGCAGTCAGTTTCTCCAGGAGAATGCTGTGGGGAACAGTGTCAAAGGCTTTGCTAAAGTCCAGGGAAACAACAGCCCTAGCCTTTCCTTCATCCACTAAGCAGGCCACCTTGTCATAGAAGGAGATCAGGTTAGTCAAGCAGGACCTGCCTTTCCTAAACCCATGCTGACTGGGCCTGATCACCTGGTTGTCCTATACGTGCTGTGTGATGGCACTCAAGATGATCTGTTCCATAACATTCTGCGTCACCAAGGTCAGACTGACAGGCCTGTAGTCCCCTGCGTCCTCCTTCTGGCCTTTCTTGTTGTTGGGCATCACATTTGCCAACCTCTGGTCAACTGGGACCTCCCTGGTTAGCCAGGACTGCTGATAAGTGATGGAGAGTGTCTTCGTGATCACATCTGCCAGCTCCCTCAGTACCCTTGGGTGGATCCCATCCAGCCCCATAGACTTGTCTGTGTCTAAGTGGTGTAGCAGGTCACTCACCATTTCCCCTTGGATTATGGGGGCTTCATTCTGCTCCCTGTCCCTGTCTACCAACTCAGGGGGGTGGGTACCCAGAGAACAAATGGTCGTACAACTGAAGACTGAGGCAAGAAGGTATTAAGTACCTCAGCGTTTTCCTCATCCTTGGTCACTCTGTTTCCTTCCCCATCTAATAAAGGATGGAGATTCTCCTTATTCCTCCTTGTATTGCTAATGTGTTTATAGAAAAAAATTTTATTGTCTTTTATGGCAGTAGCCAGATTACGTTCTAGTTGGGGTTTGACCCTTCTAATTTTCTCCCTACATTTTTTTTTTCATTAAATGACATTTACTGAATATCAGAAAAATTAAGAGTGAAATTGTTTAGAATGATAGGCTTCGAGTGTCAGATCCAAGTCAGATGATTAGTCACTTTATCCTTATATTTTACAGAAAAAAAGGACACCTCTTGCTCATGCAGTTCAATAAGGGACTAGATATAAGGAACCAATGTGTGCACTAAGAAAGCACACAGACACTATAAAATTTAGAACTATTTGACTACAAAGGGATATTTTAATTTGTCCTTTTTCAATACATTTTAAGAAAACATTTTAGGTTTTTTCAATATATTATAAGGACACATGAACAAGAGAGCTGAAGAAAATTTTAGGAAGTCAAATGAAAAAGGAAAGGTTATTAAGTAGGAGGATATCTTTCTCTGTTAGATAATTACAGTGACATTAGGGAGTTTGCTGTTGATAGCTGCAGTGGTGGAGGCATGCTATCAGAATAACAGAACTGTGTAAGAGTAGACATTTAGTATCTGCATGAAATTATTGAGGAAATAAATTTATCTAGATCTGCATGTTTGGTGCAACATATATTTGCATTAATTTATTTGAAGGATTGGGGCTTAGTATACTGCAATAGTGATAGATTGTTTTAATTTAAGACAACTATCAACTGTTTTAAAAGGTCCTAGACAATTTAGGTGGAAAAAATCGCTACTGTGAGTAAAGTATATAAAACAATAAAATTGTTTACTGTTGCTTTTACAATATGCTATAGAAAAAATCAATTAAAATAATTGGACTATATAATTCAAATACCAGAGATTCTAAGGAGTAGAAATATTTTGCTCATCTGAGTTTTAAAACTGTCCGACATTACCAAACTATAACTAATTCCAATACAAAACATACTTTACACTTTGTCTTCATACACCTATGCACTCATCATTCTTTTTTGATCCCTTCCCTATTTAAATAACCTGCTAAATTTTCTAATGATTTTGGTATAGCTATTAATAAATAGATAAATCTACCCACTGAACAGTGAATTTTTACCAAGATGTTTTATGTACTATAACTTAAAAAAAGGTAGCAATTTTGTGTCCTCAATTCCTGGCCAAAATAACACATATTCATACTTTCACTTGTACACATTAATGTATGTGTATATTTGAGTATTGGTGGGGGTGGGAGAAGACATGATCTGCTATACGAGTTCATTACTATGAACGTGGGATTTCATTTGTATTAGCCAGATTATTCAAGTCATTTAAAATTAGTGTCAGCTAGAAACCTACTAAAATGACTGTGAAAATGAACACACACCATGCTACTTGGCTTTCTCCAGAGAAACATGCTTGTAATGAAATGTCTAATTCACCTTAGACTTCTTGAGATAAAACTAGACTGTGCAGTCCTGGGGACGTGAGCCTTCTTCTTAAATTTATAGAGGTCTTAGCAAATGGGGACTACTATTGTCTTCACAGAATTACGGAGTGGTTGAGGTTGGAAGAGACCTCTGGAGGTCATCTGGTCTAATCCCCCTTCTCAAGCAGGGCCACCCAGATCCAGTTGTCCAGGATCGTGTCCAGATGGCTTTTGAATATCACCAAGGATGGACACTCCACAACCTCTTTGGGCAACCTGTGCCAGTGCTCAGTCACCCTCAAAGTAAAAAAGTGTTTTCTGATGTTCAGAGGGAATCTCCTGTGTTTCAGTTTGTGCCCACTGCCTCTAGTCCTGTCACTGGACACCACTGAAAAGAGCCTGGCTCCATCATTTTTGGAGCCTTCCTTCAGGTATTTATACACGTTGATAAAATCCCCCTGAACCTCCTCTTCTCCAGGCTAAAGACCCCCAAGTCTGTCTCTCAGTCTTTCCTCATATGCAAGATGCTCCTAACCCTTAATCATCTTTGTGGCTCTTTGTTGGACTCTCTCTAGTATGTCCATTTCTCTGTTGTACTGAAAATCCCAGGTGTGGCCTCACCAGGTCTGAGAAGAGGGGAAAGATCACCTCCCTTTGCCTGCTGGTAATACTTTGTCTAATGCAGCCCAAGATACCATCAGCCTTCTTTGCCACAAGGACACATACAAGATTTGTATGTTTTAAAATCTCTGAATCCATGACTTGGACTTCAAGATTATGTCATAAAAAGTCCTTAGTGGAGAGATTTATGATAACCACTCAAAACATAGGTTTGAGAGTACACCAAACTTAAGCAGTAGGTTTTGAGGAACACATCAACCTCAATAGCTGAGAAAGGCAGAAAGCAAACAAGTACGTCACATTACATATTATGTTTTGACGTCACCATTCTGGAAACAATAATTCTGCCTTCAAGGTAGTTTCCAAGGGGGTGTTTTTCAGGATTGCCTTACTTCACTTCATTATCAACTTAAGGAACATGAAATTGAAAGAGTTTGCAAAGGTATCACACTGCCTCAGCAAGTCAGATAGCAATTGTCTCTCTTTAATTTTTTATTATTGATTTGAACGTGTGAAAGCATTTGCCTGGTTTTATATTTGAGGGAGTGGCACTTGATCTCACGCGTCTTTCACAGAAACCAAACACTAAGCAAACCCCTGAAAAATCTTGTTTCCCCAACTTCTTGAAAATTCAAATACTTACTTAAATAAAATAAAGTATTTTAAATTTAAAAACAAGAGGTTTACAACTTGAATTTGCATTTGAAGTTCCAAAGTAGCGATAATCTAGAAACCTGAAGACCAATACAAGAACTTCGTGCTATTTGTAGAAACTTGTGCGTGAGAGTCCTTGTCTCTGTTAAACAGGCCTCTGCAGCACTTCTTATTTCCTCCTGTCCAACTCAAGTGAATTATGTAAAGCTGTTCTCACTAAAGGCTGTTCACTTCAAGTGGTGTCAAAAGCTGCTAGAAAGTATAAGTTACATGAAGATCTATTGATGTCTACTGTAGCTCCAAAGGGCAAGCAAAAATCCTAAACAGAAAACTACACTAATATTTTACAAATCTAGTCTTATCCCAAGAGCACAATGTAAGCAGAAGCACAAGTATATTTACCGATTAACAGTGGAATCAAAAAGATCACAGGAAGAGTGCTTTGAAAATGACCATTGACTGCCAAATATTTTCTGAACTTCAGCTGAGATAAAAGTTGGAAGCAAATCCTCATTGCCAGCATGACTTGGAAATATTCTTCCAGATAGCTTGACAGGGTTGGTAACATTCCATATGAAATGCTAGAAATGCATAGTAATGAACACATGATTTTTTTCCCCTGCACTGGTATCTAAGCTTTGTTTCATGCTGAAAGCCTTATGCTCATGTTGTTTCCATAACAACATGAAATAAAGCACAACTGAAGCTGTTGTTATTCATGTAAGCGTATGTGGAAGGAAAGTCCCTGCTCCTTTAAGGGTATTTGCTCAAGGGCGTTTTTCAATGCAAAAAAAGGAAATAAAAAAAGTAGGAAGCCATATACAGGAACATACAAGGACACAATCCTAATGGACAAATGATGAGGGAGGCAGTGAGGAGAACCAAACCTGGTCAGTCACACTAATTGATGAGGGTGTGTGAGAGTGTTTATTCCAGCAAGGTTGTCTCCTTGGGGACCTTGTATATTAATAAACTAAGGGAAAAAGGTAGAAACTGGAGACAAAATATACAGAGATACAGACTTGACAAAACAAGCATGGAGAATAATGACAAGAAACAAAGCTCACCACTCACACTAATTGCTGGGCTATGGAGAAACTAGAGGCACCACTTCCAGGAAGTTCAGCCTGGACTTCACCACTGATGCAATTGTGAATGAGAAGCAGCCAGTCACGGGCTGGGAGGGGTGCAGGAATGGATAGACCTGTACAAAGCCATGGGGGCTGTGCAGGGGAAGGGGAGCTGGAAGGAACAAGGTAGGGAGGGAGAAAGCAGTATAACAGAGGCCGGTTGGGTGTAAAATAGGGCTGGGTCAGTGCACTTATCTGTCTGAGCCCTGCACCTGATCACCACAGTCTTGTCCTATCATCCTAGATCTTCTTGTTAAATCCTTTCTTAACTATATGTCTGCGTAACTCCGTCTCTACCTGGTGTATGTGTGTGCTGCAGAGCCCAGGTGCCAGCTAGCAGGCAGACTGGTGAGAGTGGACTCAGTGCCAGCTACTGGAGTCAGACCAGGGGTGTAGGTGCCCCTGATCTCTGCTGTCAGCCACTGGAGCCAGTAGGGGTCCCAGTGCAGCTACTGGAGCCTGTTGGGGTCTTTAATCTCCAGCCACAGGGACAGGAACAATGTGTGTCCTCAAAACCAGCTGTTGGGGGGACCAACGTGAGTGACGGGCTCAGCACCAGTGGCTGGAGAAGGACCATGGGTCACAGCCTGTGTGCCTGGTGCTGGCTGTTGGAGGGTGAGGGTCTGTACCTCCACCAAACTGGGTGATCGTGGGGTGTGAGTGTGTATTCACCAGCAAATTTCAAGCTCAACCATCTGGCAAGTGGGGAACCCTTGGGTCCAGGCAAGGTTATCAACTGGGTGAGGGAGTCTGTGTTGGTATCCGAGGGACTTGAAAATGAGGAGTGTATGAGGGATGAGTTCCTGTTTTGCTAGCAAGAATCAAGCTGGACTAGCCAGTGAGTAGGGGACCTGCAAAGCAGGTAAGGGGTCTGGGATCTGGGCAGGGGTGCCAGGAGGACAGAAGGGCCACACCAGTGCTTGAAGAATCCATGTGTCTGTGTGTCTCTGGAACACATGCTTAGCTTCATTACTGGTTGAAGCTGCAGATGGGCAGGTGGCAGCCACACCTCTCAGCCTGGGCAGAGATCCCAAGTACATGGGCACCGGGCCGGGGGAGGTGGCTGTGAGCTTCATACATCACTTAGCAGTTTGCAGCATTGCTGAGGTATCTGTAAAAGCAAGAAGTAGTCTCTCTCAGTGTTCAGGATACCTTTAATATAGACTTAGGGGCCATGTCCATTACATTTAATACTAGATTGTCTATCAGTTTCACAGAAATTCCTCCCACCTTAGTCTCGGTTACATATTGACTGAAAATCTGATACATCAGTTCCCTTTCACAGTATGTATTTAAAGCTTTATATATATATATGGGTATGAAGAAAAAAAACACAAACACTGCCACCAAAAAAACAACCAACCAACAAACAGTCTCTTAATTTTAAATCTGTATTAACATATGTGGTAGTACAGTTAAGCATATAAATGAATCCTTGATTTTGGTTCTGAACACTGAAGACGTGTAGAGGAAAGGGCATGAGAAAAATAATTGCACTTATTCTACTGTTCTCAAGCCTATAGTTTGATTAACTATGACGTCATGAAGTGTTGTCTTTTTAAAGTATCCAAAAGTTATTAGATCTGGGGGAAAGTATACAAAAGAAACAGGAATATTAATTCTGTTAACAGGATGTTAATCCTTCCGTGTGCTGAGAAAACACAATTACTAGATTACAATAGAAATAATTACTGAAGATGCCAACATAACTAAGGCAGCATTTATTTTTTTTTTCCGCAAAAAGCTAGAAGATTTTAGTTGAATCCCAAGGGCTATCCATCTTAAGAACAGTATTCTAAGAACGTGACATGCAGGTACCCGCTGAAGAAATGAGATTTTGAAATGTCCTTCAGACATCCTTAATCGGAAAAGTTGATTCCTCTATGAGACTATCTCAGAACATTCAGTTCTGATCCAGATCCCACCACCTTTTTGCTGGGAGAAACCCTAATTCCTACCTGACCATTGCCAGGCTGTGCTGTAGTTTCTAACCCATTAATAACCCTTGTGTTTTTGTTGCTGCATGGATCTCCATCTCCTGCCTTCACTGCAACAGCGGACTGTTGTACCACAGTAGTTTACAGAACTGGACAACTTACACTACTGTCTTCCATACAATCATTACACAATTCAGTTGGTACTCGAACCGGTCATGTTTAACATTTTTGCTGGTGACATGGACATTGGGATTAAGTGCACTCTCAGCAAGTTTGCCAACGACACCAAGCTGTGGGGAGCGGTCAACACACTGGAGGGAAGTGGTTGCCATCTAGAGGGACCTTGCCAGGCTTGAAAAGTGGGCCTGTGCAAACCTCATAAAGTTCAACAAGGTCAAGTGCAAGGTCCTGCACGTGGGTTCAGGAAATCCCATGCACAAATACAAGGTGGGTGGAGAATGGATTGAGAGCAACCCTGAGGACTTGAGGGTGTTGGCTGATGAGAAACTCAACATAAGCTGGCAATACGCACTCGCAGCTCAGAAGGCCAACTGCGTCCTGGGCTGCATCAGAATAAACGTGGCCAGCAGGTCGAGGGAGATGATTCTGCCCCTTTACTCATCTCTTGTGAGACCCCACCTGGAGAAGCCCTAATTCCTACCTGACCATTCTCAGACACTTCCGTGGTTCCTAACACATCAATAACCCTTGCGTCCTTGCATGGATCTCCTACTACTAGATCATCTAGTCCAATCTCTCCCTGCCATGGGCAGAGATATCTTTCACTAGACCAGGTTGCTCAAAGTCCTGTTCAACCTGACCTTGAACACTTCCAGGGATGGGGCATCCACAGCTTCTCTGGGCAACCTGTTCCAGTGTCTCACCACCCTCACTGTAAAACGTTTCTTCCTTATATGTAATCTAAATCTACCCTTTCAGTTTAACACCATTGCCCCTTGCTCTGTCACTACAGGTAAAAAGTCTTTCTCTGTCTTTCTTATAACCCCCTTTTATATATCAAAAGGCTGCAATAAAGTCTTGCCAGAACCTTCTCCAGGCTAAACAACCCCAACTCTCTCAGCCTGTCTTCATAGGAGAGGTGTTCCAGTCCTTTGATTGTTTTCATCATCCTCCTTTGTAAGAGGACTGGCTGTAACAGGTCCACGTCTGTCTTGTCCTGGGGACCCCAGAGCTGGATGCAGTACTCCAGGTGGTGTTTCACAAGAGCGGAGTATAGAGGGAGAATCACATCCCTCAACCTGCTGGCCACACTTCTTTCGATGCAGCCCAGGATTTCTGGGCTGCAAGGACACACTGTCAGCTCACATCCAATTTGCCACTCACCAGTGCCACCACATCATTCTTTGCAGGGCTGCTCTTAATCCATTCATCCCCCAGTCTGTACCGACATTGGGGATTGCCCCTGAGCCATCGGCAGGACCTTGCACTTGGCCTATTGAACTTCATGAGCTTCTCATGGGCCAACTCTTCCAGAATGTCCAGCTCCTTCTGGATGACATCCCTCCCTTCAAGTGCATCGACTGCATCACGCAGCTTGGTGTCATCCACAAACTTGCTGAGGGTGCGCTCAATACCACTATTTCTTTAGTAAAGATATTAAATAGTATTGGTCCCAGAATGGACCCTTGAGGGACACCACTTGTCACTGGTTTCCACTTGGACATTGAGCTGTAGGCATTTGGATACAGCCATTCAGCCAATTCCTTATCGACCTAACAGTCCATCCACCAAATCCATATCTCACCAATTTAGAGGTAAGAATGTTCTGGGGTACCATATCAACTTACAGAAGTCCAGGTAGATGACATCCATTGTCTTTTCCTTGTTCAGTGATACAGCCACTCCATTGTCGAAAGCTACTAAGCCTTACTGGACACTGGGGTGAGGCTGACTGGATGGTAGTTCTCAGGGTCCTCCTTTTTACCCTGTTTAAAATGGGTATGATATTCCCTTTTCTCTAGTCACTGGGACCTCGCCAGTTGGAAGGGGACACAGCGAGGATGCTGACCTGAGCTGACCAAACAATACTCTGTACTATATGACATCGTGCTCAGCAATAAAAGTGCAGGGAAAGGAGGAAGAAGGTGGTGGTTATGGTGTTTGTCTTCTCAAGCAACTGTTATGTGTGCTGAGGTCCTGCTTCCTAGGAAGTGGCTGGGTCTGCCTCCTAATGAGAAGTAGTGAATAACTTCTTTTTGCTTTGTTTGCACAAGCAGCTTTTGCTTTCCCTTTTAAACTGTCCTCTTGATCCATGAGTCCTCTTTCTTTCCTTCTATTTTTTTCCCCCGTTCTGTGGGAAAGGGGAGTGAGCAAGAAACTGGGTGGGTGTTTAGCTGCTGGTCAGTGTCAACCCACCACAGTTGGGGATAAACAAACAGAAAAAAAAAGTGACATCTTAAAGAAATTAAGCCCAATATAGGCTAGTTTAATGTCTGCAAACTATAAAATACTCTTTCATTTTAGCATATATGTGTGCATATCTATAAACATCTGTGAATTTATTTAATTTTTTAAAATAAATTATTTCTGCAATGTTTTATCATAGTTATGTGTCTTCAATTGCTTTGAGATTTTTCAACTTGAAATAGTGAACAAAGCACAAATTGCTACAACACCAGATTCAGGATTAATCTCCAAAGGAGTGACTAACTCCACTCTCTCCAAGGACTGGGTCTGCAGATTGGTAGAAAAAAGATCTGTTCTGCATGTCTCAGTTTCCTTAATGTATGTCCTGCTCCATTCCAAAATGACAGTGAACAGGACACAGAAAAGGCACTTTCAAAACTGTTTGAATAGTATTGCATAAACAGATTGATTAATTTTTTCCCTTCACTTCTGTAACTTCTTCAATTTGTGGCCATTTTCAGATGATTCTCAGGACAATGAACAAATATCCATTTTCTAACTTTCTTTGTTAAAATGAATAATTATACCCCTCACATGCTATAGCCTGACCTCACTAAGAAATATTTTTTTCTCCATTGAATATTTATCACATCAGAAACCATTATAATATTATCTATTTAAATGAGAGAACAAAAATTGCTTTGCAGATCTTCATGATGCAAGCTGTCAAGTAGTTTAAGTACGAAATATTCTTCTGAATACCAAAGGATTACCTTGAGTGCAAGGCAAGCAACAGTGACAAACCCAGGGAAAATATTTCTTGCTAGAACCTGTAAAAATACACAAGTTATTAGCACCTTTGGGAGCACCTTTGGGGATTATCAGTGCCCTAAGATAGAAATTGTATGGTCCCATAATTCTAGCTGCAAGCTACCAGAAATACTACAAGGGTGAGAGTAGGTCTTGGCATTCAGTCTCAGTAAAGACTTGATTGGTGTTTAGTTAGCCTGCTTGCCACGTAGGTCAGATACTCTGTCAGATGATTTCTCTTTTTTACTATTTTGTCATATAAGAGATTAAATTTATCTAAGGGGCATAAAACTAAATCCCGTCATGGTTGATCTGCAGTGACTTGGTGCCACAGTTGCCAATGGGGGTTGAAAAAAAATAATCTCCTTCTGTTTCAGTTTGAACACAGCAAAAACAGTTCCAAATAATCCCATTTCTTCCACTGACGCATCATTCCTGAGCAAGATCAATCAGGTATGAACTGTGTTCATATAAAACATCACACTGACTTTTCTTCTGGCTTTGGTGACGGACCTCTTTTATTTGCTTTTTAAAAAGCACTCGCAGCTCAGAAGGCCAGCTGCATCATGGGCTGCATCAGAATAAACGTGGCCAGCAGGTTGAGCAAGATGATTCCAGTATCTGAAGGCCATCTACAAGGAAGCTGGAGAGGGGCTTTTTACAAGGGCATGTATTGATAGGACAAGGGGTAATGGCTTCAAACTGGAAGAGGGTAGATTTAGAATAGATATTAAGAAAGAACAATTCACTCTGAGGGTGGTGAGGCACTGAAATAGGTTCCACATTTGTGGATGCCCCATCCCTGGATATGTTGAAGGCCAGGTTGGATGGGGCTTTGAGCAACGTGGTCTAGTGGGAGGTGTCCCTGCCCATGGCAGGGGGGTTGGAACTAGATGATCTTTAATTTCCTTTCCAACCTAAGCCATTCTATGATTATGTGAATTGTATTAAATGAGTTCTTTGGACTGTTTAATCAACAAGCACTTATTCTGGTCAAATGGTGAGAAAAAAGTATTACTTTTCCTTTTAATGAAGATCAAAACAAAGCAAAGGCTTGACCACTGAGTTGCTGAAATGTTTTGCTGCTTGAGAGCCATTAGAAGGTTATGTCTGGAGAAGATATTGCTGCAGTGCATTCTTCAGTCAAGAACTGCAGAATGCACTGTCAGGAGCTGATGCCATCAATGCTCTCAGACCTTTCTATTTTGTTGTGCATCCAGATTTCTTTGGCCAGCATTCCCAAGAGAGGGGAGTAAATGAAAACTCTCTGAAGAGGTTAAATGCCTACTTGGAGAATCTACAGAAACTAGGATTTTGCTCCTTAAAGCCAATTCAGCTTACTTTTTACGTAAAAGAAAGAGAACTAAACTCTTCTAATATTCAAGAACCCTTCAGTGCTTCAAGGTTTTGAGCAGTGAGTTTTACATTACATACTAGGGATCTCCTGTGCACCTTATTAGATATTCTCAACTCCTGAGATTTTTCTATGGAGCATATTCAAATTTTGAATGCGAACTCTCAGCCCCACAAGGAAGCAAAAAGCACTCTGAACAGACCTATCAAATGGGGTAAGACTTAATATGCTTTTACTGGTTTCAAGGATCCTGAGGAGGAGCTAGAACAAGCCCAGAGAGTGGAAAAAACTATAATATCCTGGCTAGATGATAATGAAGCAAGTGCAGTAAAAAAGCTGAAAAAGGGTTTGGCACTTAGAAAAGAACTAGAATGTTTAAAATTTGAAATTTCTCATCAACTCCAGCTCTCAAATACCAGGTGGCAGAGAACCTGGGGTATTGCTCACTGCTGTAGCCAACTACACAGTCTGGGTTGCTTAGTCCAACGGAGACCTGAAGTATTAAAAAATGTTAAAGGACGTACAGTGGTATTTACAGACCATTCAGGTATGAGTGCAGCAGGCCACTTAATGCTGGGGACCATGGATGTTCACCATCACTGGACCAAAATTTTTGAGAGATTGCCACATTATTATAAGCTTCAAAAAAGGCTGCTGTTCTTGGAAGATCAGATAAGCCAGCTTCTGGGAGGCATACAAGTAATATATATTGAAGAACTGCAACCCATGTTGCCTCTAGAAGAGTACTACGAGACTCTGGACTCTTTCTATAATAAATTACATCACAGTTGACTACCTTTTCATCCTTGCAGTCTGCAAGGCTTGCAAATGATTCTGGAAAGCAACAGATATACACCAAACTTACATGAATTCAGGCATTTTACCATCCCAATGGTCTGTGATCCAGCAACCCTTTTTGCCAAAGCACAGGAAGCAAGAGACAATCTGAAAAGAAAGGAAGAGATGATGATTACAGAAAAAGAGCTAATCGATACTTCTACTGAAAGATTTTCTTTGGATCAGCTGTGTAAGGCACCTAGTGTTTCCAGTGCACAGATTATAGATTGCTGTAAGCAATGGCTAGAAGAATCATTGCCATACCAACAAGGCATGTACCTTTGCATTTCGCATTTTTACTCTGTGCTGCAGGCTGGAGACCTGTGTATATCTTGGAACTGGAAAAACTGAGGACATAACTGATAATCAGATGAATTGTTTATTTTCTGTAAAAGTCTATAAATATGAATGTTGTTGAGAGTAAAGTATTTAAATCTGTATTTTGATATCAGTATTCAACCAACAAATTTACTTCTAACTGCTGCTCAAAAAGGGTTGGAGTCCTAGAAAATTTGCACAATGCACAGTATTGCCAATATTTTTTTTTTTTTTTTTAAATTGCTCTGGTGAGGCCATATCTATATTGTGTCCAGTTCTGGGCTCCCCAGTTCAAGGACAGGGAGCTGCTGGAGAGGGTACAGCAGAGGGCTACAAAGATGATTAGGGGACTGGAGCATCTTTCTCATGAGGAAAGGCTGAGGGACTTGGGTCTTTTTATTCTGGAGAAAAGAAGACCGAGGGGGGATCTTATCAATGCTTATAAATACTTAACGGGAGGGTGCCAGGTGGATGGGAACAGTCTTTTTTCAGTGGTGCCCCATGACAGGACAAGAGGTAATGGGCACAAGCTTGGACACAGGAAGTTCCATCTAAACATGAGGAGGAACTTCTTTACTCTGAGGGTGTTCCTTCTTTACTTTTGAAAAGGCTGCCCAGAGAGGTTCTGAAGTCTCCAACTCTGGAGACATTCAAAATCTGCCTGGATGCCATCCTGTGCAACCTGCTGTAGGTGAACCTGCTCTGGTGGGGGTAGTTGGACTACATGATTTCCAGAGGTCCCTTCCAACCCTGACCATTCTGTGATTCTGTGATGATGAAGATATGATTTCTCCCCTCTAGACATATTAGCAGGACAAATATTAAGGAAAAATAATATTGACACAACAAGGAATGGACAAGAGAAGGTGGCATGAGAATAAATTTCAGATTAGGGATGGGACTGCAGCCATAAAGAATATGGTAAGGGTCTGGACTTTAAAGTCTACATATGTCTTTATGGTATTAATTGATTTAATAGTACCATTAACATTAAACCTTATCATATCTTCCCAAGCAAAGTAGCAGCTAATACTGTTGTATATTTTGTTTAGTATTTAAGAAGCAGAAACAACTGGGAGAGTTTGAGGCTGGTAAGTGATATACTTCTGTCCTGGTTTGAGGTAAAACAGAACCAATTTTGTTCAGTAACTTTGCTTCTTAGCTGGGCCTCTTCTAACTACTGAAATTAACAGCATATTGTGCAGACAATTTTCACTTTCTCAGAGTGATAAGACCAATGTTTATAACTGCTGCCCAGGCATGGTATGCAGAGAGGCTCTTGCTTATACTTATTGCCATAACACCCAAGGCCAACCAACTTTGTTGTTTGCCCCGTTGGAAGGGCGGAAGCGAAAAACATAGTGGGGTCCCACCTGCAGGGAAGAGCAGACGGGACAGGTGACCCAAAACTGACCAACAAGGTATTCCATCCCATCTGCATCATGCTCAGTATAAAAGCTGGTGGATCAAAGGGTCAGCCTCCCCCTCTTGTCTCTTCCTACAATGGCTGAAGTCTGAGGAGGACTCTGTTCGTCTGCCTGTGATCCCGATCCTGAATCCAGATCCGGAATCCGGTTCCCCTCCGTCACCGAGTCCAGCCTGGGACTGGCCCAGTGCCAGCCGGTGTCGTGATTGTCATCTCGGGAGCTTGATACGGTTTTGTATATATTTTTCATTATTTCTTTTTATTTTATTATTAATATTTCATTAAAGTAGTTTAGTTCTTTCTAAACTCATAAGTCTCTTTTTTTCCTCCTCTACCTCTCTCTCTGAAGAGGGGTAGAGGGGAGCATCTGTCGGTCCTATCTGGGGTCCCCTAGGTCCCCAGTAGCCAATTTGGCCTAAACCACGACAACTTCTAAGTAGTTTATGTTGGCTATTTATGTTGGCCATTTTTGTTGACTATTAATCCACCTAAATCTGTTGAACATCATAAATCTAGGTCTTTTTTGCCAGAGATAAAGAGGTTGTCTCCCTTCTGCCAGCAGATGCCCATTCTTTAAATTCACAAATGAACACTGAAGAGCTGAAAATTGTTATTCCCTATCTGAAATGAAGCCAATTTCACCCCCTGTTACTTCCCTATTGCTGCAGCAGCAGAAGAAATTATGACTGCTCAATATACTCTTCCTGTCTAGAGCTCGATAACAGAGGCTAATACATAACTTATTTGTCTTTCCTCTCCTGTAACTGGTAATTAAACAATATATTTGCTATCATTTGCTTAAAGATGCTTTGTTTCTTTGGGAGATCCGTCCTAAGAGGCTGTACCTGTAATTTTACTTAGTATGCTAATCTTTCCCATATGTATATTTCTGATAGCTATATAAGGCTTTAATTTATTTACAGCTTGTGTAAATAAATAGTCTAGCTTTGTACAATTGATTTTTATTCCTATGATTTATGTTTACTATACTTATCACAACAATGCCTTTGAAATAATTATCTTTAAAGTTCAAAACTCTTAGAAAAATCAATGAACATAGATTGACAACACAAGTGGGCCAACTCCACAATATATACTTAGGAACATTTTTGAAGTTTTTAAAAGCATTTGAGAATGTAAATTTTTTTTGTAAGAATGTTTATGGAAAATTGTTGAAAATATTCATGCTAACACTTATTAAGGGGAATACCCAGATAACTCAGACAGATAATTTAAATGCATTTTTGCAGTGTCATATATCAGCAAGTCTATGTATCATGAGCAGAAATCAGTTAAGAACAGAGAGAATCCATGATGAAAATATTGCTATAACTGAAATGATAAATTCAAAAATCTGATCTGAAAAACTATACTTAAGATAAAACAGAGAAAGAAGTTCTGGAGCAGAGTCTGTGAACTGAAAACTGCTCATTGGGTTTGGTGAATACTCTCACACAGTCTACCTCTTGCAGGTGAAAGCAATACTTTTTGCTGGTGCATTGAACTCTTACCTCCAGTAGCATGGCTTCAAAAGTATTGCAGATGAGAAACACAGTGTAACCCAGAACAGCCTATGGAGTTCTCCCATTCTCTGTATGAGTACACAGGCAGACATCACTAGCAACTCCATTTTCTCTTTTTTTTTCTGGATAGCTCTTAAAAAGCATTTCTAGAAAATCAACATAATTGATATTTAAGATTACATTTCTTCTCTCACAGCAGACAGCTAAAAGCTAATTAACTTGCCTTTCCAGTAACATTTCATCATCAGCTGGAAAAAGCAAGAACATAACCACTGAATAGCTGAAGGATCTTTTCCACACAACAAATATTCTATATGAAAATTATCTGCTCTAATGCTTGTAAAATAAATGAAGGATTTTGACACCATTTGGGATTTATACAGCCTACAGTTTGTGCCAACTAAACAAAGCCTATCAAAACTCAACTACGTGCCACTTATAAATGGTAGAGCAGAGTTCTGCTGTAGTAATGAAAAGCATTCAGCACATTGGCTTTTTTGCTTTGGGCAGTTAAGCAGATGATAAAAGGAGGTACATTCACAACTTTATGATTGCAAATATATCATTATGGTGACTGTTAAGACAGAACTAAGATCCTCTTGCTTGTCATAAGTCCTACTCACTGAGCTATGGAAAATCTCATATATTTGATGTTGATATAGGACCTCTAACACTAAGCTCAGCCATTCCTATCACCCTCTAGCTGTGCCAGGTATATCCACAGCCATTTCACTGGAATACATTCTCTATACTGTTTATCACTGACTTGTAATGGTAGGTTTTACTTAGCCCAGAAACTGTAGTTCATGTCTTTTTACTAACGTAAGATTTTCTGTGATATTTTAATAAACTAGATCAAAATTGTTGTGCCTAAATGCCCAAAAGACTTTTAGGAAAAAATATATATTTGAAAAAAATGGCACTTCTTTTGTGTTTTTTAATCAACCACAAGCATCTGAATTGGGTGATAAAATTATTTTGGAATTAGAATTACAAGATTTCACACATTTACATCTGTATTGTTTTCAGCTGCACGTTTGTAAGTCACATTTAGGAAACGTTGCCAATACTGCAATAGCCTGAGGAACATTTTGGCACAAACTCAGTGTGTGAAAATCCATGGAGCATTTTTGTATACTAAATTCTCTCTTACATAATCCAGTAATACAGCAACTGAAGAAATGAAGAAATATGTGCCTTAAAAACCCATCAGCAGGTCTTCTTACATGGGTATGTTATAGTACATACCTCGTACCGTAACCCTATATATTGAAAATAGAGTATTCAAACATAAAAGCAGAAATGTTTGATGCCTATTGATCTCTGTTAATTTTTGTAATGTATCACAATTACATAAACACCTGTGCTAAATAACTTCATGCTGATAATGACTGAGAGCAAGTACAGTGTTCAATACTACTCAAAACATGTAATTCCCTACTATTCCAAATCCTCTCAGGGCTTTTTTCCTGCTATTCTTTTCAAGACTGCTAAAATTTCTTTATGCCTATATGCTAGGGTAAACGTACAGATTTTTTTAATAAAAGTAACGTGTAGCAGACATTTGAATAGTTCAGCTGGCACATCTACAAATAACTCAGCTGCTAAAGTGGCTGAAGGGAAAAAAAATCTTGATTATCTTAATCCCTTTCTATTTTTCACCTGTGTTTCAAGAATTTTACTACTATTACTCTCATGAACAGGTTTATTGGCTGCAACTGCTTGAATTCTAAGGTAATTTCACCAGAGCTGGATGATGTTCTCAAATGCTGACACATCAGCAAAACCTGGCCAGCTTGCCGGGAGGTACCCCACAGCATAACCAGGCAGCCTGTGATTATGCTTGGTTGTTCAGTGCTGTGTTTACAACACACAGCTGCTACTCAACCCTGTGGGGTAAAATCCATCCTGCATATTTTCAAGATAGCAGTATTAAACCTTAGTGCTCTCCACTCAATCTATCCATAGTATTTTGCTTCCTTGTGTCTTCTACAGGCAAAAACCATCACAGCACCTGCTTTTGACTGCAACATTTTGACATATACTTTGTACTCCTAACCTGTCAGTAGAAAAGATAGTATGATCCTGCAGAGTGAAAAGAGAATATGCCAAGACTTACCAGTACACAGCCAGGTTATTATCTGCTGGAGTAAAGAGCTCTGATCAGTAGTTTACACAGATTATATTTGAAGGCTTTATAACAGCCACTCCTTTCCTCATTCCTTTTATTGGTGATAGCATAATACAGGTTGTGGTGTTCAACACCCTTGATTTCATCTTAAATATTTTAGAAAGGTTATCAGAAATATGGTATCTGCTTCCTAAATAAATTTTGTGGCCACTGTGGCAATTCATAGACAAAGCAACATCCTTTCCATCTTCAGCAATTACTATTATGACTATTGGTTTTGGAATGGTTTAGGGCATTTGACACAGTTCAGTTTTTTGTTGGGCAGAAGGTAACACACTTACTGTAGAAGTATTACATGGTAATTTAGATAGAATATTTGGGTATGAATTGGTTGGCTTTCAAGATAATTATTACTTCTTGGTAGATGTACTTGACTTTTCCCACTCAGTTATAAACCCCACCATGTTTAGGTGAGATTTAGATAATCTCTATCATCTGTAACCTTGATTTTGTCAATCATGTGAAATACAGAAAAAGGTTACTAGAAATAATAATGAACAATTAGATGTTTCCTATGGCTTCTGCATGATTTAGTTTACAAACAACAAGAGCTTATTTTCAAAGTCTTTTCAAAATTCAGACGAGCTTGGATGGAGGCAGGTAGTGCTGTCAGCCCTTGCTTTCATTTTACCCTTGGAAGAGGTTTTAATAACAGTAACTGTTTTGAGTTGGTCTTAGAATCTTTAGGATCTGCCTGAAATCCTGAAACAAGTGTGTCCTGTGTAACATCACATTGATTATAGGGGATGAGCACAGGAAAACACGGTAGTTAAGAGAAATCATTCATATCACAGTGCAAAATGTTAACTGAAAGTGGGCCTGGTAGGCATGTATAGAAGGAAAGCCACTGGTTGGGGCTTTATTTATATTCTTGTGGTATCAACATTTATAGCAAAATAAATGTCTTTGAGCAAAAGGAGCCTGAAAAGGATAGAGCTTACACCCTCTTTACGGGGTAAATAATGTCACTGGATGAAAAGTATCATTTGTTTTCTATTTTTTTGTTTTGTTTTGTTTAGGTTTCCTTTCACTTGAGCAAGTAATTCAGGGAAGATTTTTAAAAGACGTAGATGACCAAAAGCAAGCTATATTAGCTGATTACTGAAATCTTTATGCTTCTGAATATCGTACTTTTTTCATTTTAATTGCCACTTTAAACAAGAAAAAATATCCTGTAAGAAATTATAAGCATAACAATATTTAATCTTACCACAAATCCCACAGAAAGTAGGAAGGTAGTATTAAAAAATCTCATCGTGAGGTGCTTGATACTGTTACCATGAGCAACAGCACTACAGGGAAATCAGAAAACATAACTTCTAGAACTGATGGAAAAATTAAAAGATAAAAGTATGTTTGCTAATGAGATGACTGAATTAATTTAAAGCATATAATCAATGAGGTGACACTTGCCTCACTCCTGTGTCTGTCTCTTGCCGTTATATGACATGGTAAACTCAGCGCTTGGGGGAATTTGGACTGAAACGCACAAGAAAAATAGATTCAGTGAGTAAGAAGACAAGTTCACTGATGCCACATCCGACACATAGCAGGTTAGTAAAACTTTGAAGTGAGCGTATTTGCTAATTACTGCTGCTTTTCAGTGCATGTCTGTACTTAATATGCTATATGTAAAGCAGTAGCGCTCTATACAGCATACAAAAAAAGTCAACATAATTCACTGTGAGTGTTATATGAACTGTAGTGTGATCAAAGTGTTCTGTGTGTACAGAAAATGGAAAGATTTTTTTTTCTATTTACCCCTAAGTTCCAAGAAAAAATCATGAAGATAAAATGATGCGGAGAATTTAATAATACTCAGCCCATGTAACATATAAAATATAATAAAGACAAAATACAATGAGGATTCATAGAACTGATTTCATAATGAAGAGACTTTCAAAAAAAGGAAAAGAATCTTTTTCATTTCCAATAAATGAATACTCTTTTATTAACAGCGATTCTTACAGATTGAAATAAGAGTTACATATCAAGAAGTTTTGACAAGACCTTCATAGAATCATAGAATGATTAGAGTTGGAAGGGACCTTAAAGATCATCTAGCTCCAACACCCTTGCCATGGGCAGGGACACCTACCACTAGACCAGGTTGCTCAAAGCCCCAACCAACCTGGCCTTGAACACTTCCAGGGATGGGGCATCCACAACTTCTCCAGGCAACCTGTTCCAGTGTCTCACCACCCTCACAGTAAAAAATTTCTTCCTAATAGCTAATCTAAATCTACCCTCTTCCAGTTTAAAATCATTACTCCTCGTCCTGTTACACCCCACCTTTCCTGTAGGCCCCTTTTAGGTACTGGAAGGCTGCTATAAGGTCTCCCTGGAGCCTTCTCTTCTCCAGGCTGAACAGCCCCAACTCCCTCAGCCTGTCTTCATAGGACAGGTGCTCCAGCCCTCTAATCATCATTGTGGCCCTCCTCTGGACTTGCTCCAACAGGTTCATATCCTTCTGATGTTGGGCGCTCCAGAGCTGGACACAGTACTCCAGGTGGGGTCTCATGAGAGCAGAGTAGAGGGCAAGAATCTCATCCATTGACCTGCTGGCCACGCTTCTTTTGATGCAGCCCAGGAGGCGGTTGGCTTTCTGGGCTGCGAGTGCACTTTGCTGGCTTCTGTTGAGCTTCTCATCAACCAACACCCCCAAGTCCTTCTCCTCAAGGCTGCTCCCAATCCATTCTCCACCCTGCCTGTATTTGTGCTTGGCATTGCCCCAAACTCACGTGCAGGACCTTGCACTTGGCCTTGGTGAACTTCATGAGGTTTGCACAGGCCCACCTCTCCAGCCTGTGCAGGTCCCTCTGGATGGCAATCCCTTCCCTGCAGTGTGTTGACTGCTCCACACAGCTTGGTGTTGTCAGCAAACCTGCTGAGGGTGCACTCAATCCTAACATCCATGTCAACGACAAAGATGTTAAACAGCACTGACCCCTGAGGAACACCACTTCTCACTGGTCTCCACTTGAACACCAAGCCATTGACCACAACTCTTTGAATGTGGCCATCCAGCCAATTCCTTATCCACCGAGTGGTCTATCTATCAAATCCACATCTCTTCATTTTAAAGACAAGGATGTCGTGCAGAACAGTGTCAAATATTTTGCACAAATCCAGGTACATGACACCACTTGCTCTTTCTTCCCTTATCCACCAATGTTGTAATGCCATCAAAGAAGGCCACCAAATTTACCAGGTACGATTTGCTCTTAAAGAAGCCATGTTGACTGTCATCAATGATGTTCTTATTTTCCATGTGCCTTTGCAGAGTTTCCAGAAGGATTTGCTCCATGATCTTGCCAGGCACAGAAGTGAGACTGACGAGCCTGTAGTTCCCTGGGTCTTCTTTTTTAGCCTTTTTAAAAATGGAGGTCATGTTTCCCCTTTTCCAGTCAGCGGGAAATTCACTGGACTGCCACGACTTCTCCAATAGGAGAGGTAGTGGCTTAGCAACTTCATCCATCAGATCCCTCAGGACCTGTGGATGAATTTTGTCAGTTCCCATGGACTTGTGTAACTTCAGGTTCCTTATATGGTCTCAATCCTAGTCTTTTCTTACAGTGGGCGGTTCCTCATTCTCCCAGTCCCTGCCTTTGTCTTCTGTGCCTCAGGCAGTGTGGCTAGAACACTTGCCAGTGAAGACCGAGGCAAAGTCATTGAGTATCTCAGCCTTCTCCATATCCTGGGTGACAGGGTCTCCCATTTCCTTCCAGAGAGGGCCCACGTTTTTCCTACTCTTCGTTTTATCACCAACACACCTATAGAAGCTTTTCTTCTTGCCCTTGTCGTCCTTGGCCACATTTAATTCTACCTGGGCTTTAGCTTTCCTAACCTGATCCCTGGCTGCTTGGACAATTTCTCTGTATTCTTTGCAGGCTACCTGTCCTTGCTTCGTCCTGCTGTAGGCTTCCTTTTTGAATTTGACTTTATCCAGGAGTTCCTTGTTCATTCACGCAGGCCTCCTGGCATTTTTGCCTGACTTCCTCTTTGTTGGGATGCATCGCTCCTGAGCCTGGAGGAGGTTGACGCGCGGAAAGTAGACTCCACAACCGAGATGGTTGTAAAGTAGATATGTTTATTCAGCACTGGGCAGCACGGGGGGTCGCCCCACCACAATCGTGCGCACCCAATGCAGCAGCTTTCTCAAATATATATAGTACTTAATCACATAAACAAGATTTCCGAATACGCCTATACATATTCATGACTTGTCCCCGCTTCGTATTAAAATTAACTCTAATACATCATTTTCATAAACTCCTCCCAACTACGCTTGCGCATTGCCTCCTGGTGGTGGTCGCTGAGGGTGGTGAGGATGAAGGCTGATGATTCCTCTTCATCACCGCAGGTAACATTTTGCTTTTGCGCAGACTCAGTTCTTCCTTGGTCTTTGTCCAGACCGCAGGGTCGGTTTCAGCCGCTTCTCCAGACAGGTTCTTGTTCATTATCAGGAGCTGTCCTTGACAACTTCACAAGACTTCTTGCTTCGTCTGGTTTTCAGTAAACTATCAGGCCTGTTTTTTAGGTTATATGTCATTACTAGCCAATTAGTACACAATGTGTCGTTATCTCTATCATATACCCTTGACTCAAGGTGATCTTGAATATTAAATAGCTTTTTATGCATGACCTTGCAGTTGGCCTTATTGAACTTCATGAGGTTCACACAGGCCCACTTTTCAAGCCTGTCAAGGTCCCTCTGGATGGCACCCATTCCCTCAGCCTGTTGACCAGTCCACACAGCTAGGGGGTTATTTTTCCCATTTTCCAGTCAGTGGGAAATTCACAGGACTGCCACGACTTCTCAAATATGACAGATAGTGGATTAGCAACTTCATCTGCTGGTTTCCTCAGGAGCTGTAGATGAAACTCATCAGGTCCCATGAGGGTGACAGAGCACTGGAACAGGCTGTCCAGAGAGGTTGTGAAGTCTCCCACTCTGGAGACTTTCAAAACCTGCCTGGATGCCATCCTGTGCAATTTGCTGTAGGTGACCCTGCTCTGGTGGGGGGGTTGGACTAGATGATCTCCAGAGGTCCCTTCCAACCCTGACCATTCTGTGATTCTGTGATTCTGTGATTCAGGTTCCTCAGATGGTCTTGAACCAAGTCTTCTCCTATAGTGTTCAGTTCCTCTTTCTCCCAGTCAGTCTTTGCCTTCTGCGACTTTTTTGGGATGCATCACTCTTGAGCTTGGAGGTGGTAGTCCTTGAATATTAAATAGCTTTCTTGGGCCCCTCTTCCCTCCAGGGTTTTATCCCATGCTACTCTAGCAAACAGATCCCTGAAGAGGCCAAAGTCTGCTCCCCTGAAGTCCAGGGTAGCAAGCTCGCTGTGTGCCCTCCTTGCCACCCTAAGGATCTTGAACTCCACCATTTCATGGTCACTACAGCCAAGGATGCCTTTGAGTGTGACATTCCCCACCAGCCTCTCCTTGTTGGTGAGAATAAGGTCCAGCATGGCACCTCTCCTCACTGGTTCCTCTACCACTTGGAGAAAGAAGTTATCATCGACACATTCCAGGAGCCTCCTGGATTGCTTATGCCCTGCTGTGTTGCCCCTCCAACAGATATCAGGGTGGTTGTAGTCCCCCATGAGGACCAGGGCTTGTGAACATGATGTTGCTCTTATCTGTCTATAGAGGGCCTCATACACTTGGTCTTCCTTCTCAGGTGGCCTCTAGCAGACCCCCACTGTAACGTCTCCTGTCCCTGCCCTCCCTTTAATCCTGACCCATAAGCTCTCAGTCAGCTCTTCATCTATCCCCAGGCAGAGCTCCATGCACTCCAGCTAGTCATTGACATAGAGGGCAAAACCCCTTCCTTGTCTCGCCTGCCTGTCCTTCCTGAAGAACCAGTATCCTTCCATTCCAACACTCCAGTCACAGGAGCCATCCCACCACATCTCCGTGATTCCAGTAAGATCATAGCCCTGCAGGTGTGCACGTCTCTAACTCCTCCTGTTTATTCCCCATGCTACGTGTGTTTACATAGAGGCATTTAAGTTGGGACCCTGATGAATCTAACTTACTGGGTGGAGTGGCTGGAATTCCTTTGTGCTGCACTCCAGGTGCTCTCCTGTTGACCTGCAAACCTGGATACATGGTAGGATGGCTCCTATTACTGGAGTGTTGGCATGGAAGGTTACAGGCTCTTCAGGAAAGACTGGCAGGGGAAACAAGGAGGCGGTGTTATCCTATATGTCAACGACCAGCTGGAGTGCATGGAGCTTGGTCTAGGGTTGGATAAAGAGCTGAATGAGAGCTTATGGGTCAGGATTAAAGTGAAATCAGGAGCAGGGCACATTACGGTGGGGTTCGGCTACAGACCAGCTGACCACGAAGACTGAGCGGGTGAGGCCCTCTATAGACAGATAGGGATGGCGTCACGTTCCCAGGCCCCGGTCCTCATGGGTGACTTCAACCATCCCAACATCTGTTGGAAGGATAACACATCAGGGCATAGGCAATCCAGGAGGTTCTTGGATTGTATTGATGACAATTTCTTCCTCCAAGTGGTAGAGGAGCCAATGAGGAGAGGAGATATGCTGGACCTTGTCCTTACCAACAAGGAGGGGCTGGTAGACAGTGTCAGGCTCAAGGGTAGCCTAGCCTGCAGCGACCATGAAATGGTGGAGTTTGAGATCCTTGAGGCAGTGAGGAAGGTACGCAGCAAGCTGACCACCCTGGACTTCAGGAGAGCTGACTTTGGCCTCTTGAAGAATCTGCTTGGTATGGTGCCACAGGATGAAGTGCTGCAGGGAAGAAGGACCCAAGGAAGTTGGTTAATATTCAAGGACCACCTCCTCCAAGTCCAGGAGCGATGCATCCCTACAAAGAGGAAGGCAGGCAGAAAAGCCAGGAGGCCTGCATGGATGAACAAGGAGCTCCTGGACATGATCAAAAGTAAAAAGGAGGCCTATAGGGGGTAGAAACAGGGGCAGGTAGCCTGGAGGAATACAGAGAACTTGTTCAAGCAGCCAGGGATCAGTTTAGACAAGCTAAAGCCCAGATTGAATGAAATCTGGCTAAATCAAGACAAATAAAAAATCCTTCTATGAGTATGTCAGTAAGAAAAGAAAGACCAGGGAAGATGTGGGCCCTCTCCGGAAGGAAACAGAAGAGCTGGTCACCCGGGATAGAGACAAAGCTGAGGTACTCAATGATTTTTTTGCCTCACTCTTCACTAGCAAGGACTGCAGCCACACTACCCATGATGCAGAAGGCAAAGGCAAGGACTGGGAAAATGAAGAACCACCCACTGTAGGTGAAGATCAAGTACGAGACCACCTGAGGAACCTGAAGGTGCACAAGTCCATGAGACCTGATGAGATACATCCACAGGTCCTGAGGGAACTGGCAGATGAAGTTGCTAAGCCAAAATCCATCATATTTGAGAAGTCATGGCGGTCTGGTGAAAGTTCCTGCTGACTGGAAAAGGGCAAATATAAGCACTGTTTTCAAAAAGGGAAAAAAAGGAAGACCCGGGGAACTACAGGCCAGTCAGTCTCACCTCTGTGCCTGGCAAGATCATGGAGCAGATCCTCCTGGAAACTCTGCTAAGGTATATGGAAAATAAGGAGGTGATTGGTAGCAGCCAGCATGGCTTCACCAAGGGCAAGTCATGCCTGACTAATTTGGTGGCCTTCTATGAGGGGATTGCAGTGGCAGTGGACAAGGGAAGAGCAACTGATGTCATCTACCTGGACTTGTGCAAAGCGTTTGACACCGTCCCACACAATATCTTGGTCTCTAAATTGGAGAGACATGGACTCGGCAGATGTACCACTTGGTGGATAAAGAACTGGCTGAACGGTCACACGCAAAGAGTTGTGGTCAACAGCTCGATGTCCAAGTGGAGACCAGTGACAAGTGGTGTTCCTCAGGGTTTGGTACTGGGACCTGTACTGTTCAACATCTTTGTTGGTGCCATGGACAGTGGGATCAAGTGCACCCTCAGCAAGTTTGCCAATGATATCAAGCTGTGTGGCGAGGTAGACACTCTGGAGGGGAGGGATGTCATCCAGAGGGACCTGGACAGGCTGGAGAGGTGGGCCTGTGCAAACCTCACGAAGTTCACCAAGGCCAAGTGCAAGGTCCTGCACGTGGGTTGGGGCAATCCCATGTGCAAATACAGGCTGGGTGGAGAATGGATTGTGAGCAGCCATGAGGAGAAGGACTTGGGGGTGTTGTTGGATGAGAAGCTCAACATGAGCCAGCAATGTACGATCACAGCCCAGAAGGCCAACCATATCCTGATCTGCATCACGAGAATTGTGGTCAGCAGGTCAAGACAGGTGATTCTGCCCCTCTGCTCTGGTGGGACCCCACCTGGAACATTGTGTCCAACTCTGAAGCCCCCAACACAGGAAAGAAATAGACCTGTTGAAGCGAGTCCAGAGGAGGGCCACAAAGATGATTAGAGGGCTGGAGCACCTCTTCTATGAAGACAGGCTGAGAGACTTGGGGTTGTTCAGCCTGGAGAAGAGAAGGTTCCGGGGATACCTTATAGCGGCCTTCCAGTACCTAAAGGGGGCCCACAGGAAAGCTGATGAGGGACTTTTTACAAGGGCATGTAATGATAGGACAAGGGGTAATGGCTTCAAACTGGAAGAGGGTAGATTTAGACTAGCTATTAGGAAGAAATTGTTTACTGTGTGGGTGGTAAGGCACTGGAACAGGTTGCCTAGAGGAGTTGTGGAAGCTCCATCCTTGAAGGTGTTCATGGCCAAGCTGGATGGGGCTTTAAGCAACCTGGTCTAGTGGCAGGTGTCTCTGCCTATGGGAGCAGAGTTGGAACTAGATGATCTTTAAGGTCCCTTCCAACCTAAACCGTTCTATGATTCTATGATTCTCTAGGTTTGGGTATCTATTACTGGCATTGGCATCCTACTGGTTGGAGTGGGATGGATTGAGGTTCCCCTCTTGACAACTTTAGTTTAAATCCCTCTTCACAAGCTTGGCAAGCCTCTAACTGAAGATCCTCTTCCCCTCCTCTGACAAGTGGACCCCATCAGGCCCCAGAAGCCCAGGTTTCCCAAAGTGAGTGCCATGATCTAAGCATCCAAACCCCTGGCTGTGGCACCATTCCTGTAGCCATTTGTTGATTTGTCAGATTTGAGTCACCCTGCCAACCCCCTTCTGTTTGACTGGGAGGACTGATGAAATAACACCTGCACCCCAGAGTCCCTGACTGCTGTTCCCAGGGCTCTATAAAGCTTCGCGATATTCCTCAAGCTGTGTCACTAGTGCCCACGGGAAACAATAGCAGCAGATAATCAGGGGACTCTACAAAGCTTGGTAGATCTTAACTCTAAAGAAGAATCTTAGATCTTAACTCTGATAGATCATAATTCTAAAGCTCTGTCTGACAGAGACTCTCTTCACTCTCCTTAGCAATTTCACACAAAAGATTCAGGCTTCAAAACAGATTAAATATGTTTTTTACCTCCTTTTGTTTCCTAACTGTAAAATACATTTCGCTGATTTCCTGTCACTCTTTGGATTTAATGGCCTGATTCTTATTATATCCTGGATACAATTTATGTTAAATTTATAGTCTTCTGTTTTTGCCAAAAAAAGTATAGTGTTATGTTATTACAGATGTACTTTTTTAAAAATCGTAGAATATCTCTAACCAAAACAAATGAAATGTGCAAAAGGGAAACAGATTGGCAGGTGATAACTGTGAAAACCATTGGTTTTCCTAGCAGGCAATTCATAGCTAAATGTGAGCAAGGCAGTAGAGTCATGCTTTTCCTTAAGAGCTAGAGGTCTTTCACAGTAGTCAGGATTAAATGTATAAAATGATGACCCACAAATATAAAATACAATAGTCTTAGGTGAAACAATCAAACCAATTCTCAGAAAAAGAGAACTGGAGTTTGAAGAAAGGAAAAAGAAAACTACTTTATCTCCCCAGGCTGATATAGCTGCAGGTTTTTCTCATGCTTTAGGAGGCTTTTCACTATTTGTATATTAACTACTATGGCTGTGTCCCCCAATATATGACTCAAAAACTCCAAGTTTTGTTTGAATTCACCTCTAGACTTCAACTGTCAATTTATCTGGCAAACACAACTTATTTTAAGAATATGCAAAGCCATGTAGACACAATTATATACAGGGTTTTGTGACATATTCACTGTAATTGTCTGGAGAAGAAAAACAAATTGTAGCACTATGTCAAATGGTATCCTCATAGACCTTATCCTTTGTGCAGCCATGCAGAGACTTGTGACACCTATAAATTGAAATTGCACTTGTCAGTATACAATTATTATTAGCTTGCCTTGAACTCAAAGAGGACTATAATGAAACAGTGCACTGAATAACAGTATAGAAATGTTTTGTGTCATGGCAGTTGCACAGCCAGGCATTATGCATAGGCATTTCATGTAAATATATGAAACAAGGTGACTAGATCACTGCTCACTTTCAAAGAGGTTTTAGGTCTCCTCCACATTGGGACAGATTAAAAGGAAAGTAATTGCTATAAGAAGCCAAGACTATAGTATATTTTTTTTCTCCAAATAAGCATTTTTTTTTAATAGTAGCACATTTCTGCACTATGATAATTAGTCATCTTGTTCAGGCTTTAGATAATAAGATATTCTAGAAATCCTTAACATTGTATGAATAAATTCCTAAAGTATGTCTTAACACAGAATATACCCCACAACACCTTAAATACGGTTTCTCATCTATGATGTAGAAAATAGACCAAGCAAGAGTGAAACAATCACGGCACATGCAACCTCTACCCCATCCCTGGAGGTGTTCAAGGCCAGGCTGGACGTGGCCTTGGGCAGCCTGGTCTAGTGGGAGGTGTCCCTGCCTATGGCAGGGGGGTTGGAACTCGATGATCTTCAAGGTCCTTTCCAACCTAAACCATTCTATGATTCTATGATTCTATGATTCATTTAGCTGTTCAGTACTTTGCTTTCCTTAGCAAAATGTTCTGGCCACAGATGTAGACGCAAGCTGTTATAGATTTCAATTTGCTGATTAAAGAAAACAGATGAAAAGGTACAGTAAAAGCAAATACTAAATGCCTGTTGCAAAAATGCTGATTTCACAGTTGTTTCGTGTAAGCCTTGTGATAATGTCTTGTGCATCGGCATGAAGAGTCCCTGTTAAGATTTGTCTCAGAAATTGTAGGCAACACTTGCTGATAATATACAACTTAACACTGGAACTGTAATAGAGGATTAGTAAGAACTATAAAAATCTGTTGGTTTTTACATATGACTACCTACATGACAAAAACTTCTTTTTACTACACCCAGGGAAAAAGCTAAAAATCTAGAATTTAGTTCACAAAAGTTACTCCAAAGTGATTTTTTTATTATTTTCTTCCCCCTCAGAAGTATGTCTCTATTAATCTTTAATGACCTGTGGCCTCTTACACTAAGGCTTCAGCTAATTGGCAACATTAGTTAAAAAGAAATATCTTTCCAGAAGATGAATATATGTTTTATTTCAGCATATTTTGAAAATCTAGGGCTCTGTGAGGGAAAAAAACTCTCAAAACTAATATTCTTTTGAGACCTGTGCTGGCTTATTCATCAAGAAGACAGAAAGGCAATATCAGAAAATACCATGCAAGAGTGAAGATTGGATTTTGGCACTTAGATTTATTATTACAGTAACAGTATTGTGAGGTTTTTTATCTGCTTAGCAACTGTCACTAGATGAGTAAGGAAGAACCAATTCAGAAACTGGATGAACAGTGAACAAAGATGTCTTTGCTTTTGATACAACACAACAAAAACAAAATTTGTGATACTTGTAGGTCAGGAAAACAATGTGTGACCCCCATCCTGTAAACACCCTGGTCATGGCAGAGTGCCCTCTGAGTGGCTGCCCCTGTCCTTACTACCAGGAAACACCATGACATATATGCATAAAAATATATATGTATATATAGAAGTGCACAAATAGACCCTGGCTATTAAAGAACAAATTGATTGTTTGGCTATGATTTTATACAAGATTTGAAAGGCCTACATGGAAAAGATCACTATTTTAAAGGCTGGAAGTACTGACTGTGTTATGAGCGGATTTATAACATAAACCACCAGCAGTGTTTGTAGCCTGTGATCAAAAAACAAGTAGCAGAGCAGGTTTATATTGTATATGATATGGAGTGTTTTCAGGAAACTGGAACACATCTGAAGTCTATTTCTGCCTTGGACTTAATGTTGGAAGCACCACGTGGAAGAAGTGGTAGAAAAGAAAGCTAAAGAAGAATGCTTTTTTAAAAGAGGACACCTACCTCCTAAACTTTATTTAATTGTTTATGAACACAGTTGTGGTGTTACGTATTCGCTGTCCATAACACCGAAGTATATCACAGTAGCATCTTGCCAGATAACTTCTGAAAGAAAAAATGCAGTTAATCCTCCATGGCAGTAAACTCATGGGTATACACATCCCCAGCATGAATATACATTCCACAGACTCTACATTTTTTAACAATTAAACTCATTAAACTCAAAAGCCCTCCCCAGATTTTGGAATTAAAGGGCTGCAAAGGTTACTTCATCCGTTTTTTCAACACTGCTGAAAATCTTATTCATGTGTAGGTCCTCTTCCATTACCGGAGTATTAGAGGGGTGGAAGGCATGGTACTTGAGCCAAAAAAACAGTCCTTGTCATGGCACACATTTAATCAGGAGAAGATTGTTTCTTTGCAGAAAGAAACGTGACCATTGTGAATAAGATCATACAGGAATGAGATTATAGTTATCACCCATCACAGAGTATATAAGAAAGGTGAAAATGTGAAGACAGGTTGCTTTGTGGACCCCTTCCTGAATACTACATTGTTCTCTACACACATGGCCACATGCTGGTTTATGTACCTCAAACCTAACACTTCTCCCTTCTAGTGACTGTCACTAGAGGTAAAAAGCCATATTCAATGGCTTACAAATATGACCAAAAAAGGAAAATATCCAAGATTCTCATACATTATATGGCAGTGGGGGCCTACTCCTTGGATGGCTGTGTGGTCATTGATAAAGCACTGACATCTTCTGAATGCAATGGATACATTTTTTCTGGCTGTATCAAATACGACGATGAAAATCACTGGAATCTTCTGGCAGGAGCCACTTTTGCATATTGATATTACATGACACAACAAAATATGGGCCACCTGAAGAGACTAGTATTTAATTTCAGGTCTGTATGGGAACATGAATGGGCCTTCATGGCAAGAGCTCTTATGCCAAAGTGCCCACACTGCTCATCCCCAGACATACTGGTTTTGGTGGCAGGAAAAATGCCACCTGTTTGTCTTACAAAGAAATGCCTGATGAAAAGTTCCATTACTGTGATATTACTGGTTCTGTCCACAGCAAAACAATACCTCCTTGGGCATGTAAAAGTAATTTTTGAGAATATCAACATTCTAGTAGCATATTTCAGGAAGATCAAAACACAAATATACTCACCTGGAGGGTTTTTATTTTCCTGATTTCTGGACCAGATATCATCAAACTATTGTTTTGCTTGTGCCACTTTTCTGCTGAAACCTGCCAGGCCATCTGCACCCTCAGGGATGAATTAAGAGCCCTTGTGGGCATCTGGTGTATCCCAGGTCTGAACTGGTCTCTGGGGGTGATACTTGTGATACTCTGCCATCTGGCATTTTGAACAGGGGTTTAACAACCTTTTTTGAGATTACATAAACCTTTAAAAGCAAGACACTTCAGATGATCCAGTCTCTTGGATAAATGCTGACAGATGTCTAAATATATTAATTATTACTGGCAGAAGAAGACACTGCTCCACGGCCTGAGTGCATAAAGAAAATCCCCACAAAATGCCAAACAGTTTTTAAATTCTCTCTGGGTAAATAAAAATTCAATCTTCCCAACACCATCATTGTAACAGAACCAGACAAGTTGTAGTTTCCTCTTTTCTCTGGCTCATGACATGTCTTCCACTGTCTCATGGAAGCATGACAAAGGATGTGTAACCCTGGAACACATCACTAACATTTTTATAGCCTGCTGCACCACAGCATATATGTGCCTAGAACTTTATGATCTCTTTAGATGCAAAACCATTGCCTTTAGTGCAACACAGACTTTGATATTCATGAGTTGCCTGGTTGACTGCATGCTACTCCACCTCTTTTTAGGTGAATGACACCAGATGAGCAAATTGCTGTGTTCATGTCATCAGGTCCCAAATCCTACGGCTACCTGCAATCAAGGGAAAAGGCTTGTCTAGAAGCTAGACTTCACTCTAAATGCAATCAGCAGAGAAAAGATCAATTTTGTGTCATTGAAAGAACTTATGTTGGACTATGACATAAATCCAGAGCAGTGATGCCTCTAAAATGTTCATCATAGATCAGTGTCTCATGACTAGGAACCAGGAGGAGTGGTTGAAAGTGCCCCCCCACTCACCCAACACAGAAGGTGGTCTATGACAAATGGGTATTGTCAAAAAATTTCTGCAACTTTTGGACATGCACTAGAAGCACTCTTTTTCCACATTTCTGGTAGGGCCTAGCAAATGCAGAAAATGTTAACTTTGAAAAAAGTTTTTTGAAGAATATCAAAGACTTGCTCTCTGTTGTTCCTTGGAATGTGGTATGGCATTAAAGTAGTCAGCAACTGCTGTATCAGGGGCTGCTCTGTAAATATCTTTTTATCAACTTTATGGAGGACTTATTAAAAAGTCTTAGCAATAACACCTTATTTCCAACTCATAAAACGTACAGGGTTGCAATCACTGATTTGATGAACCTTGCTGGTGAGAGAAATTGAAAAAAAACCCCAACTTTTACTAACTGGGTGTATCACATGAATCTTAGCATCCTGTGCATTGTACAGAACACAGTTTATCTGTTTGTTTTCTTGCTTGCTTGTTTGTTGTTTGTTTGTTTCCCAGGGCAAGAAGACCCATACCGTCACTCAGCATAAAATACAGGGTATTAAGAAGCTCCAAGATAAGCTCTAGGCTGTATCCTGTATCCCTAGTGAGACAGATGTATCCCGACAATATAGAAATTTTCCTCAACTTAGTTTCTATGGGCAAAAGAGAATCTTTTTTTTTTTTTTTATAGTGACCAGTGAGAGTGAGCAGCAAGGTAGAATAGGTTACATTTCAGAGGGTTAAGGCTTACATTTCACAAAGGCTGTAGTTTATGTATGTTATGTCTCTGTAAATGTATCAAACAATATAAATGAAAAAGGAATAAGAATAATAAAATTTGAATATGACTAAACTCAGTGCTCTTGTGACACTGTTCTTTGAAAGTTAAATAGAACTGGAGTTGTTCGGTACTTCATGCAATCCACTTGTTTGCACAGATTTTATACAGAGTTATACATAAGTGAAGAAGAACAAAGAAAAGGAACGTAATTTCCCTTCACTGATATGCTTTAAAAACATTGGAGGACAAAATTACCTCCTAAAGATCTCTAAATCCTAAATTAGATATAGAAACATTATTCCATGCATAGAAATGGGTCTGAAGAGAAATGCTGGAAAGACTCAGATCTAAATGTCACCAGTCTTTGGACGTGCAGATCCTTGTTGACTCTCTCATTTCGTTATTAGGCTCTGCACTGTTTATTTAGCTAAAGTGTGGTTCTACCATATTCTTTCTTCTGTTAGACTTTTTTTCTGTCTTCCTCTAGCTGTTATAGAATTTCACAGTAGATAATTCATTGGAATCTCCTTTTTCCACTGTGACAATAAATTAAGTGGACACCACTGAATATATTTTCTCTTTCCCTAATTCTGAAAATCAATGAAACCTTTATAAAGCTGTAATTTTCCAGAATTTAGTTTTTGTCATATTGTCAATTTAAGACAACAGAAAATAGTTGATGCTTACATAAATATTTACATTATATCTAATTAGTTTGCCAAGGTTTGAATATAGTGTGTTATTTTCAGAGCCTAGTTACATATACTCAAAGCATACTGTACTGTAACTGAAACAGTTGGTTTGGCTATCCACACTGATTCATGGTAAACAGCTCTAAATTCTTGTTTTTTTCTTGAATCACCATTTTTCTCAGCACTGATATCCACAATTTACTGCCCCGGTCAGTTTTGCGTTTGCATATGATGCTGAAGACCATTTTTGACAAGGAAAGTTTTTTCACACTTACGTGAAGCTCAGGAAAGAGAGATTTGGGTGGGAGGGCAATCTTGCTCTACATCTCCTTTGAGCATTTGCTGTACCTCTCCTTTCAGAATTCTTTTCATCAGCCAATTAATAAAAACAATTTTAAAAATGATTAAGCTATCATAAATTATCCTCCTTTGGGTTTTTTTTTCTTTCCCACAGGTATCATGATCCCATGTGTCCACAAATTTTACCTAGCCTTTTATGTTAGAATTTAAACAGTACATGTATTTCATAAACAGGCCCCTCAACTTCCAAAAAAGTAAGAAGTGTCTACAAAAATGAAAATGTTTCAGAACTGTAATGTAATCATAAAAATTGACAGTATTTGTAAACCATTCAACAGAAGCTAAATCTTACTAAATTCTGTCCTTGTTGTAGTTACTATTTCATTTATTTCAATATGAAAAGTGTTGTACATGTACGGCACTTTCTTCTGAATAGTTTGACTGTAGTCAATAATGCCACTTACAGAGGCTGAAGCAAATAAACTTAGGTATGAGTGAGACTGGGTCTTAGCAAAGATCAGTTTCTAGGATGTGATTATGTCCTCCTGGTCCATATGTAGATGTTTTCACTGAAGGAAGATGCTTTGCTTCAGTGCCTTGTCAAAAGGCATATACTCTCCTCATATTAGGGAATGTCAGTCCTAGGAGATAACCTTGGAAATGGATACATGCATATCTCATATCTGCAGGGAAGCCAGGTGGAATTAATGCTGTCTGAGCTTTCATAACAATTTCTGTAACACATGAAGTCCATATCGTAATACTTCCATGCTATCAAAAAGCTATGGGATATACTCTGCACAGGTTATTGTGTGGTATGAATTTTGACATTTCTGCAAGACTACTGAAGAAAAGAAGATGAACAGAAAGCTTGGGATTTGTAGTTATATGGAGTGCTGGAAAGGTGATGCAAAGGGACATGTCCAGTACTGAGCACTAAATCATCACCCTGTAATGTACACATTACTTTCTCATAAAACATTGGTGCAGATAATGATGTGATCTTTTATGTTGCTATAATCCAATTATATAGTCCAATTTATGATATTCTTCCTATCCTGTGGTAACTACATCACGTGTGGAGATGCAATTACAGGTACCTATTACTGTTTTATACAGATTTTAGAAACATTATTAATAATAAAATATACTCTGAAACTGTACAGGTCTATTACTTCCCATTAAAAATAACAGGCTGCAACAGTATCAAAGGTGAACTATTCCCTGTGACAGTCAGACCTAGTGGCACCATGGACTAGAACCATCTGGAAGTGCTCTGCCAAAGCAAATACCACATTTTTAAAGCTACCGATTTGATGCATGGCTTCCCAATGACAGTGAAAACTGACAGCAAAGCCTATGCTTGTACAGTCCACAGGTGTGAGGAATCCCTAATTATGTGTCAGTTCAGTGTCAGCCCTCAGGTTTCAGTAGCTTCATCTCAGCAGAAGGAACCCAGATTCCACAGTTCTGATATCATTATGAATTTGCAGTACTGTT
Source organism: Anarhynchus alexandrinus (assembly GCA_008711295.1). NCBI lineage: Eukaryota > Metazoa > Chordata > Aves > Charadriiformes > Charadriidae > Anarhynchus > Anarhynchus alexandrinus. The sequence continues at coordinate 80,317 of VUYV01000723.1, read as the reverse complement.
GTTACTTTGACACCCACCACAGATAAAAATCCATTGAATTCAGTACTATTATAAAATAAAACGTGTACATCTTACGTGTAAGATAGTTGAACATACATGAGAGAGGAATCTAGACAGAAAGAAAGGTTAAAGGGAAATACTGAGGAAATAATAGATTATCATTACTCATACTTCAGTGAGAATATCAGCTTTGTGTATCTGCAAACTTCAGTTTATATTATCTAGCACCATTGAGCCTCATTATGAACTATTGCTGGAAACCAATATAAAATTTTAAAAAAGAACTAATTTCTGGCAGTTTTGTGTTTTTCACATCCAGAAGAGCTTTCTTGATCCTGTTCAAGCATAGCTCAATAAAGAAGTATGTTGGCATGCTGCAGTGCAGAGGCTGGTACACCTTGCAGAATATTGCTGCCAAACTGGGTGTGTTGTGAAATCAAAGATTTAATTTGATTGATAGGATGTAATCTGAACATTTAACAGCCTAACTGCCGTTGAGTTTTACCAACATTGTACTAAAAGATTTTTTTTCTCTTTTTTAGAGGGATTAGAAGAAGAAATATGAGGCAACTTTGGAGGTGTTTATTTTTAATTCCTCTCCAGTAGGAGGGATAACCTAAGAAATGCGATTTATGATCTAAGATTGATACAAAACAAGGAATCACAGAATCATAGATTGGTTGAGGTTGGAAGGGACCTACAGAGTTCATCTGGTCCAAACCTCCAGCTTGAGCAGGGTCATTTAAAGACAGTTGCTGAGGAAATTTTTATTAAAAAAAAATAAAAAAAAAAACCATGAGGAAAGCACTTTTAAGTGCTTTTTGGTAAATTAGTTAAAAGTTTGTTTAAATTTCCAATGATAATATGACAAAATGGACTAACTGATTAGGGTGATATTTACTTTCATGTTTGACTTCCCAACCATCCCTGTGATCTCAAGGTACATGTTAAGTTTTTGTGATTTCAAAATGCATTTTTGTCTGGAAAATCTAAAGAGGAGACCAGACCTGAATACCTATGTTTGCTTAAATCAAATCTGAAGAAAATTCTGGAATGTGAGTTTTGATATTACTACTACCAGCATCCCTTTTCCTCTGTCCCTTTTCTTTTTCTTTATTTAAAAATATACCACCTAACAACTGAAAAATATACCCAAAACCCAGGAAAGTTGGATAAAGTGAGCAAGGCATTTCTTTTTACAATATTGCTCGTGAAGCTAAGACCAGAAATGCAATTAAAATCAATATCTTACCTAGCAGGTGATACAGCACTTGTCCAAGTGTGTTGTTCTCCAGAGGCATGACTGCAACTAACAAAAATGCCAGAAAAAGAAGCTGCATGTTCTGTCTTCACTTCCATTTTCTCTACATTAATTTTGCTTTGTCTTCAAAGTATCAGGATTTGACCTGAGTTTCTGAGACCAATAGAAAAATCTCAAGTGAATTTCTACACTTCAAAAGGACAGTAATTGCCATGTTTACTATCTTAGTAAAGACATCCACACTTTTCTATTTGTTTTACATTATACAAAAACTTTTAATCTAAAAGCAAGCAGAATAAGTATATTACTAGAAAGCTTCAATATCTTCCAAATCGAACACTTTAACTTCCCTCCTCTCTCCCTCCAAATATTTTTAAGTAATTAAAAATTGTTTTAATTGTTTTGCCATGACACAAAATATACCATAATCTCTTCCTGTTTTATTGTTTATGGAAGATTTCAATACCAAAAAAAATAAACACTGATAATGAAAAAAAAGACAACACACAAAAACAAACAAACAAACAAACAAACAAAACAAAACAGAGAGACTGACAGTTAAGGATCTTTAGAGAGATGTTCTAAGTCATCAGTGAGGTAGGAGGAAAACCTGGTAAGGACAGAACCATGGAAAACTGGAAAAGACAAAATATCAAGAAAAGAAAGTCAGCTGCATGGAAGGCAGACAGCAGAGCAAAGAGGAAGAAAGGACACTACTTTTGAGATAAGCTGGGAAGGGATATGCATGTTTAAGTGATTTCAATTCAGTTATTGGATAGGAGATGATTTAAGAGAATATTCTAGAAGAGGAACTCAGGACCCTCGTCATAAAGGATTGCCTCGAATTCACGCACACCAGACTTTAGGGTTAACATACAGATTGCTTTGCACATCTGCAGTTCTCTAAAGCTCTGGGATACAATTTTCATGGCTTCCAGATTCTTTGTTGAAAAGCTGGAAGAGTGGAAATCTTGGACCCATGGCACTTGGATTCAGAGTCCTTGTCAGCTTCATCATTGGTTCTTGTTAGCAGGAAGCCTGGAGACCTTGAGCTTTTTTCAAGTTTTTGTCTCATCAAAATTATTTTTTTATTGAATATATTTTACTTATGGATATAATGAATAAATCTTCTGTATTAAAACTGCAAAGAACCTCCTTTTCACACTATTTTAGACATGAGAGAGATTTAGTAATCACTGTCTAGATCTACAAGAGATAAGAGTTAGTAATCATGGTCTAGATCTACAGTAGCAAGCAATTTGCTACAACTGGAGAAGACCTGTACAGTAATGGAAAGGAACCAGTGTCCAACAGCATACACATTTCAGGATATTTTACTTCAGATATCTAGTCTGTGTACATTCACTGGTGGTTGAATCACACTGAGTGCAGTGCTGGACTGTATTTAGCTCCATCTGAGTGAAATCTAACTCTAAGACTGCTCTGCAACATGAGAGTGAATGGTGCTGATTGGTAGATTTGTCTTAAAAGCATATCCCTTAGCCAAACTAAAGTAGTAACATAGATACACCTATTTTGCAATTACTTGCCTTCCTTAGTGACTTTAAGTTACTTGAGACTTCTATTCGTTGCTATGCAGTATGTCATTAAGCTCCCTTATATGAAGATGATCAAAACAGCATGCAACACAAAGATTTTTTGATGGAAGACAAACTTTTAGAAGCTGAAGTAGAAACATTTAAATGGCACTGAGTGGTTTTTTGTAGAACAAAGGCATAGTTTTGTAGAACTATGCTCCAGTAAAATGAAGAGTTTGTGTTTTGTTTTTGTTTGTTTGTTTTTTTTAATTAAATAATTGTTAACATGTAATTATCCTTAATAGTTGAAGGTTTTGAATAATGGTGTGATGCTGCCTGAGAGATGGCCATTTAAAAGATGTAAATTGGCCCTGTTAAAGTGACTGGAAGACCCAGACTCTTACAAATTGACTGAGGATTTTGCTTATTAAGATATTATATTTTCCCCAACACTAAAGTTAAAATAAAGTCTACAAAGGGGCGGAAAATGACCTTTTTCTCTTACTAATGGTTTGTTCGATGCCTCCTTGGTCTTGTGAAACACACAACTCTACAGATCCTTTCACAGTTATCATCCTTCTCTCCTAAATATCTTGCATTTGGTCTTTGCTCTTAAACCTTTGCAACGAAAGGCAGCAAGCACAGACATCATGCTAAAGGCCTAGACCTCAGTTTCATTTTCAAGGCTCTTCACAAGGGTCTGATCTTATTTCAAAGTCCATACTTTTGAAATGTTTAACCATATACTTAAGCACACAAGAAATGCTTATATCTTTCAAAGAACTTAAAAATATGGTTAAACATGACAATAATTGCTGACTTAAGAAAATACCAATGGGGTTTTTCTTGGGATAAATATGTTTTTCCAGTTTGTCATTTTTAAGAAACATGATAGATTGGTGTCCTTAATTATAATAAAGAAGAGATTTCTTGATTCTATCTGAATTATTTATGATGTGCACTATCATTAGGAAGATTGTTTTCAACATTATCAACCTTTAATTTGATAAGCATAAAGTAGTTGCTGATCCCTACCTATATCCTCATCATTTCCTCACTTTTGGCAGTACAATTTTTGTGGAACTATGCATTGAACTGACTTGGTGAACTTTTTTAGGTCATTAATAATTCATCATAAGAGGTTATAAATTATTGTCACTATTGAATTTGATTCTTTCACGGTAAATGTTAAATTTAATTTGAAGAGAAGCAGAATTCATGATGAAAGGACTAAATTCTTGGTCATCAAAGCTCCTATTGTTTTCATCTACTACATTTATTATTCAAATTGCTTGACCTTAAAGAAAGTACTGAGAATGCATTAGGTTCATCTTACTGTTCACAAGATTTCAGAAATATGATGGCACATAGCTCTTTCTGAGAAGTAAGTAATGAACAAAGTAAAGATTTGATAGCAGAGACTAGAACAGTCATTTCAGCTGAGAGTCAGCTGTGAATAACTAATCCCAGAAATAAAGATGAGGATGTTCAGCAGAGTGAGAATAGACAAATTAGTGACAAGAGTAATAATTCAGTTGCTAAACACTTTCATTGTAATCAGGCATTCTTGCATGGTTGACAAAATAGCAATCTAGAGAGCAGCACGGGAAATTCACAACTAATTGAAGATAGGTCAGAAAGGGATGCAGAAAATAAAACTACTGAGGGCAGAAAATATAAATAGCATGAATGGAAATAGAAGAATAGGAAAAATGAGCTTAAAAGGGAAAATTCAATATAAAACAGATTATAATAAAAGAATTAAATGCACTGAGAAATATAAAAAACAATGGAATTTACACTGTTTCTGATTTGCTGGTTCTGTGATACACAGAAATGCTTTTTTATTATAGGATCAATAATTTAATACAGGCAACAACTGACAAGACAGAAAGATAAAAAGGAAAAAAAAAGAGATAGCAACAGGAGTTCATATCCCAAGCGTCCTTCTGTAGGTAGCTGGAATAAATTTCTTCATTTACAGGTGAGGAGTTCAGTGAAGTCCTCCCAGCTAAAAATATCTAACGGGATTTTTTTACTTTATTGATTCCCCAGCTGAGCAGCCTAAAAAATGTAACAGGTTGCTTTTCTTTTTTTTTGCAAAAAGGAAAATGAAAAAATGAAGTCAATAGGTGAATTCTTAACAGTTCAGTTTCACTGGGCTCACTTGCTTACTTAGACACAATCTTGTAGAGATTCATGACATGTGTGCAATCAACTGCAATAATTATTAACAATAGGGTCACTCGCCGAGACGAACAGCTCCGGTGCAGGCATGTCCGCAGCGGAGCCGGCCGATCTCAGCGAAAAAGGGCTTTTTCTGAGCTTTTTGAGCCAGGGAAGCACCGCGGCGGTACAGGGACCCGCAGGCGCCGGCAGCTCGAGCGAGAGCAGCTGACGTGAAGGGGCGGGGCCAGCAGCCCCGGCGGCTCTACCACTCCTATAAGAAGCAGCCCTGGGGAGCGCAGTGACCAGAGCGGGCAAATAGGGCGTGGTGCGGCAGTTTGCGCGGCAGGGCGCGCAGGAAGGGCGCTGAGGGTGCTGCCAGCTTCGGAGGTGGGTTCACGAGACAAGAGAAACTCAGGCATGGTCTCCACCCGCCAGAAAGCCGTGTCCTCTGCACCTACAAGAGTAGATGCAGCAACGCAGACAGTGCACCCTAGGAAACATACAGGCACCCAAGTCTCAGGCTGCAGGGAGTGCCACAGCCTTGCACCGCTTACATGTGACAGCGGTAACAACTGCTGTGTGAGGTGTGAGCAAGTGGACGACCTGCTGAGCCTGGTGGCAGAGCTCAAGGATGAGGTCGAGCGACTGAGGAGTATCAGGGACAGTGAGAGAGAAATAGACTGGTGGACCCAGGCCTTGAGCTCCTTGAAAGAGAGACCAGGGCAGACACCGGAAATTAAGAATGACCATAGGGATGTCATCTCCCTGCCCGGTAGGGCTGAAGGGATGGAAGGCCTTCTGGAAAATGGAGAATGGAGGCAAGTCCGTGCCAAGCGCAGCAAGCAAGCCCCCTCCTTGCCTGCCTCCCCC
>VUYV01000723.1:49261-72225 GCA_008711295.1 Anarhynchus alexandrinus | reverse complement strand
AGAGGGCAGGTTTAGATTGAACATTAGGAAGAAGTTTTTCACTTTGAGGGTGGTAAGGCACTGGAACAGGTTGCCCAGAGAGGTTGTTGAGGCCCCAACCCTGGAGGTGTTCAAGGCCAGGCTGGACGTGGCCTTGGGCAACTTGGTCTAGTGGGAGATGTCCCTGCCTATGGCAGGGGGGTTGGAACTCAATGATCTTCAAGGTCCTTTCCAACCTAAACCATTCTATGATTCTATGATTCTATGATTCTAAGAACTTGCACGGTGGTGCTTTGAAGAGATACTGGATTTCAGACAGTTTCTGAAAACTTTTCACTTCTATCTACTGCTGCTGCCAGCCATTCATTTTTGCCCTGTACTGCAGTTACTTCCCTCATTATAGCTCATTAGTTCAATATAAAAAGAAGGAAAAAACCAAACAAAACCACAACCGAAAAAAAAACCCCAAAACCCCAAAATAAACTAAAGAAAAAGAAAAGAAGCAATCCAGATTAAATATAACACTTTGGATAAACAGTTATTTTTAACCGGAATCAGTTTAGTAGTCTGGTATAGTGTGGCTTCTCAAAATTGCAATAATACATTGACACAGCAAACAGTGATATGTGAAGGAGATCATACTTAAGTTTGGTTTACTGCTAGAGACTGGATTTAATCAAATTGCTTTTTCAGAAAATAGCCTTTTATTAACATCATTCAAAACAGCTGTTATACTGATGAGAGTAAATATTTTTTCTGTAAATGAGCTGACTATACTGTCTGACAGAACAGAAAAATAATTTGATCCCCTCAAGTAATGATAATTTTCTTGTTAAAAGGTAGGGAAAAAAATACTGAAAAATCACCATAAAAAGGTATCAATTTTAAATCCCTAAAAAGTAAGCAACCTTCAAACTGAAAATCTGTTTCCTGAATCTGAGTAGGTTCTAAGACTTGGAAGGCTATAAATCACAGAAAACAGTAAGTTTCTTAAAAATATTCTAAAGGACCCTAATGTCAGTGTTGTGAACACGTCACTGTAACAAACTCAGCTCTGAAGTTCTCTTCTACTAGTCTACATCCAGTATTTCTTGTCCCTAGTAAACCACGTTAACTCTTTTTACAAATGTGTTACAGCTTGTAGTGATCTGAAAGTTCTTTATTCTCCTCTGAATCATTAATCTATGTCTTGCTTTCTAATGATACAGCAGATCACATTTTATGGCCATAATACGTAACATGCCAGGATTATTTTACATATTCCAAAATGAAGGAGAGTAAATACAACATCACTAGATTTATTGACAAGTTTTTTCCTTTTCTTTATATAAGTGTACCTCATCAAAAAATGAGATTATTTAATTCCAGAGAATAAGAAATAGAATTTTTGTCCAGGAGATGTTTGCTTGTGAAGATAGTTAACGCAAAATTTCACTAGATATAGAAATACATGTAAGGATAAGTTAATTATACTTAGATGATTAGCTTTCTTTTGGAAAATTTGGCTGTTTGTCTTTTAACTTTAATATTTCTTCAAAATTACAACAGTTGAGAAAATATCAAGCAGTTGTCCGGATGGAGATCAGTGACAAGTGATGTCCCTCAGGGTCCATATTGGGAACAGTACTGTTTAATATCTTCATTAGTGACACAGACAGTGGTCTCGAGTGTACCCTCAGCAAGGTTGCAGATGACACCAACATGAGTGGTACAGCTGACATACCTGAGGGATGGGATGTCATCCAGAGGGACCTGGACAGGCTTGAGNCGGGGGGGGGGGGGGGGGGGGGGGGGGGGGGGGGGGGGGGGCGGTCTGGGAGGACCCGTAACGATTCCATGCATGAGATTAAGACACAAATGAGGTCAGATGCCATCTGCTAAAGCTTTATTGTTATCTCCCACCCTTGATTACTGAAATAAGCACTAAAGCAAAGGAGGAAGTAGAGGAATGGCAGAAGAGAGAAGCAGTATTATGGAGGACAGCAAGAGTATAGTCACCACCATAGGCCCTTTTTGGCATCCCAATGGTCCTCTTAGTGTCAGCAGCATCCCATTGACTCACAGTCCTCTGATCACAATGATGGTGGGGGTCCTGGGGTCTCCATTTGTGGAGGGACACTGTACTAACTTAGAGTTAAAGTCTGCTCGATACTTGACCAATCAGTATAGAGGTCACTTTTGCTTGGCCAATCTTTGCGTAACAAGTATCTTGGAAGATGGTTGCCCCTGATGTACCCCTTGGTGGTCATGTACACCATGTCAACTTTAGCACATCTTGTAACTTAGTTCAGCAAGTTTCAGGTGCCCGCTTAGTTCAGCAAGTTTCAAGTGCCTGTGGTCTCTGTCACAAACAGGATATGGCTGGTCTGCTTGTGATAAGAGCCATCTGGGGTACTGGTTTCTTATTGCCAATTTTGCTTGTGGTAAGCGAATTTTGAGACATCTTATCGGTCTCCTACAGAAGGCCAATTGCAAGGTCCTGCACGTGGGTCAGAGCAACCCCCATATCAATACAGGCTGGGGGATGGAAGGATTGAGAGCAGCCCTGCAGACAAGGACTTGGGGGTATTGGTAGATGGAAAGCTGGACATTAGCCGGCAATGTGTGCTTGCAGCCCAGAAACCCAACTGTATCCTGGGCTACATCAAAAGAAGGATGGCCAGCAGGTCAAGGGAGGAGATTCTGCCCCTCTACTCCACTCTCGTGAGACCCCACCTGGAGTACTGCGTCCAGCTCTGGAGTCTTTAGCACAGGAAAGACATGTACCTTTTGGAGTGGGTCTAGAGGAGGGCCATGAAAACAATCAGAGGGCTGGAACACATCTCCTATGAGGACAGTCTGAGGGAGCTGGGGTTGTTCAGCCTGGAGAAGAGCAGGCTCCGCAGAGACATTATCACAACCTTTCAATACTTAAAGGGGGCTTATAAGGAAATTAGGGACAGACATTTTCATAGGGCCTGTAGTGATAGGACAGGGACCTAGAGATAGGGCTTTAGTAGTAATAGGACTTTAGTAGTAGTAGGACTTTAGTAGCAATAGGACAAGGGATAATGTTTTTAAACTAAAAGAGGTTAGACTTAGACTACATATAAGGAAGATTTTTTTTTTATGTTGAGGGCAGTGAAACATTGGAAAAGGTTGTCCAGAGAGGTGGTAGATGGAAAAATTCATGGACAGATTGGATGGGGCTCTGAGCAGCCCGATCTAGTTGAAGATGTCCCTGATCATTGCAGGAGGGGTCAGAAAAGATGACCTTTAAAGGTCACCTCCAACCCAAACTGTTCTATGATTCTGTGATTCTATGATTTCTGTTCTCTGTCAGGTAAAGTAACACTAAGTGGCTTTCAGTTTATCATTAATTAACAAACAATTTCCTTCATCTTGAAGTCTATAACATGCAGATCAAAAGATTAATTCTTATTATTTTTAAAGTCTATATTGTATATAATGGCATATAACATGGTAGCTGTCACGATATTCTCAAGTATTCTTTAAAATCCATTAATATAATATGAGTATTGATTCCTCCTGGAGACAGTGGGTTTCATAAATTAATTCCATACTATAAAAAATTACCCTTTCTAAAACTATTGTCAATTAATTTTGCTATGTTTAAATTTTTATCACATTTCTTAGAGTAGAAAAAAAGGTGATAACATTTTTGGTAGGCATGGCATAACTTTGCATGCAAATGAAGTAATTTTGTCCTTCCTAATTTTTCATCTTATACTGTTGTCATCTTACACTAATTGTCAATGCTGTTTTGATTATTTTTTTTTGTCCTTTCCAGTCAGTTTAATTCCTCATTTCCTTTTTCTTTTATTGTAATTACACATTGCCATGGAATCACCCCGAATCTTAATATCCAGTTTTTTATTTGTGCTCATGAAGACTGAAACTTTCCTTTAATAAGTTATTATACTGAATTTATACAAAGAATATATACCACATAGACTGGTAACAGTTAATAGGCTAGAACACAATTAAACTGGCACGTAGCTGCTTATACTAGTACAGTTTATGTCCCCACTGGAAAAAGGATGAACTAAAACCCTTGTGAGATTTTCACACAATTATGACTCTGAGGATGCCAAGAGTTATACTGGAAGGACTGTTGCAGTAAATACCTGCCCCTCAAACCAAATGGAATCATACTGGAATAAATATTTTCCCATAGCCAGTTCGAACTACATTGGCAGTGCAAAATACATGCCTGAGAAAAGAAGGGAAGTATTAGAAAGACTTTAAATAGTTAGTGTGGCTTAAGGGAAAGAGCTGGAGTTATATAGGTTCACAGTCATCCCCATATAATGGGGATGACTTTTCCATTATTTCATCCTTTTCTCTCTATGCTTTTAAGTATTCATCACAGAGGAAAGTAACCAAGGAACCATCCTTTCTTTAGTCCCTATACACATTCATCGTTCCCTGTGGAAATATCTAAATATTTCATGCACTCCAGGTCTTTGTGCTGCTGGCATCTTCTGCCTCTTCATCCAATGGAGGTGGATGAGTCCAGAGGTGGATTACACTTACTAGAGGACCCTTAGAAGGAAAGGAGGCATTCAAGGAGTGAAGGTTGAGTAGGGTGGAAGTGAGAGAGGAGAAGGGTAACTTCATCCTACCGGGGAATGGCAGCTGCTGTCCCCAGACATTGTTGTCCCTCCCATGGCAGCACACACATTTGTGCTAGAAAAGTTGATCTTCAGCTTCCTCCATGAGATGCACAACAGATACACCATTGAATTCACTTTTGCTGACTACCTTGAGATAGCTCTTTAACCTCCATACAGAGACAATACCCAGAGAGATGGGTTTTGAATCTCCACTGCACTGAAAGTTACACAGCCATTTGTATCAGTGCTAAGAAAGTGTAAAAATGTTGTAAATCAGAACAGTATTAATACCTGGGACTGATAGTAAGAATACGTATTTCTATACCCCAGGTGCAAAAATCAAGCAAAAGACCATAATGCCCCTGAAAATTACAAATTCCTGACTACAGAGAAATGAAAAAAACATCTGTGAGATGAGCTAATCCCCCTCCTGCTAACTCCCACAATTTTTTATAAATGTGAAATGGATTATAACTGGACAAGGTATCTTATTTAAGAAAACTGATTAATATTTCTTATATATATAACTGGCTCCATGTTAATATTTGTTATCAATTGCTATCACCATGCTCAAAATCTATTAATGACATCAGTACCATGTACAACAATCCTGTTCATTTCAGCAGCAAAATATGCTTGCAGAAGTTCATTTCATATTTTTTCAATTCTATGCAATATAGTTTTACACTTAATTCATTCAATGTGCTGTATGAGATTTCACACTATGATGAGTAACCCTTGCTACCTTTTTCAAGAAACAGTCCTGAGCTGTGAAATCTTGAGCTGGCTTTGACAGTAATTTCAAGGAGTTTCTGGCATCCAATCATCCATAATTGCCGTGTCATAAGTCACATATCACACAGAATAAATAACAATCTTAACTAGATACCTTTAAACTAACCAGGTCTAAAAAAAAAAAATAAATCTACTCTATTATTCTATGATAATTTCAAAGGAAAAAAAGTTTTTTATTTATAAGAAAACCTACTAAAATCAATGTTTTGAAAATTCTGACCTTTCAAAAATAGCATGATTGGTTTTTTTAACCTGCTAAACTCAGAAAAGTCCCAGAAAAGGCTCCTTTATTATCCTTTGTACCTATTTCCCTTGTGAGTTGGAAACAAACAGGGTAGCAATGAGGGAAACTTAGATTCACAATTTAGATTTGAAAGATAAGTAGTTATTTACATCAAAAGAGTTTTTCCTTATATTAGGCCAGACCTTACTAATTAACATCATAGGAAAAATCCCCACTAACCTTCTGCTTAAATGTTTTTTTTTTTTAAAGCTGGATTCTTGTAAATCAATGGGTATATTTTATTTATTTTAAAGAAAATACCATGGTATTAATGTTTTAATTTTTAGCCTCATTATAACTAGCATGTATTTGAAAGAACACAAATTCCCAAATATATAAGTATGACATCTGTGTTATTATTCATACAGCATTATCCGCATTTTAGTAGCTATGCCAGTGAAGCATCATTGTCAAAAACAGGTACATGAGAAAATATATCTCTCCCCTTTTCTGTTCCTATCTTGGAACAGGTTGCTGTCCTCAGGTTCAGCTGGCAGTGAAGCTGAGCATGGACTTCTAACAGGCATGAACACACACACACAGAGCAAGGCAGCTCCATTACCTTTTTGGCACAGAGGTTAAATATTGACATGAGTGGAGGAGAATAGATCTGAGGGAAATCTGAGGCTATTCAGTAATAAATTTGAGGGGCCTTCCATCCCAACAGAGGAACTATACTGAGAAGCACTTTCAAGCATCTTGCAGGTGAGGATGCTACACTCCACTATATTTACTTCATGACTCATTATCACACAATATGCACCTTATAATTTTTGAGACAGAATTTATGAACAATAAGTTTTTTCATCTCCTTGATTGATTTCGTCATCTGTGGACCACCAATGGAAACAAGGGTAGGACTATTTTTTTCTTCATCAAAAGGCCCAGATCCCAATTTAATGCAGACTGAAGAGGTTTTCAAACATTACTTTGCTTCTGCATCTCTGTTCTTCTCCAGCCAGCTCAACTACTAACTTCTAAAATTATAGCAAATGCTCTTGTAGTTCAGCCACATTAATGTTTATTCACCAGAAGGGAGAACATTCTGCAGAGACAAGGGCACTAGACATAGAGCTTTTTTTCCTGTCTATATCAGAGAAGCTGTAGAGTTTCTTTTTTTTTTTTTCAGATATACATATTTATGTAGATAGCTTTCCNAGAAGAAAGCTTGAAATAAAATGTTTTCTCTCTTAACGGTACTGAATAGTTGCATTGCTTTTGTATTCTAATGAATTAGAAAGATTCCCCAAACTCTCTGTCACTTTGATCATTCATGTAAAAAACAATAGTTGTCAGGATCTGACATGTCTTAGGATTTTTATATTCCTTTTCATGGGGCTATGAGGATCAACATGAAGATCACGGAAACATAAGCTAGACAGCTTGTATATGCATGGGGTATGGGAAGAGTAAGGCACTTTCTTAGTCAGAGGAAACAGAATCCCCTCAAGTAGAAAATAAAAGTAACATCCCCACATACTCTGTAAACACCTTATTGTACTCATTAGCCCTGTTTTTATCACCACTGATCTAGCACAAATGCAACAAGAATTATGACAACCTTAAATACCATACAGAATCCAGATATTCAGAAGAAAACAGGGGGAAAAAAAAATATATCTCAATTTTCAGCTCACCTTTAAAAGAATACAATTTATCATCCTTTCATTAGAACTAGGTTTACCTTTTTTTCATTTCTTTTTCCCAAATGCAATCTTGAGGAAAGGAATATAAACTTTGTGATTTAATATCTTTACTACTACTACTACGTGTTTTCTTTTTCTTCTCTGAGCTAAGTTTAAGCATTCTCCATAATAAATATTTTCATCTGCATCTCCACAGAAATTAAAGACTTTAACTACACAACTACTGCAATGAAAAGTGTGTGACCAAGCTCACAGGCAGTTTTCAAAGACTCAACATTCATCCACTTATTCCTTTCAATCTTCTGAACAGTACAGCCCAACAAGGAAGCAGTTTAATTGCCTTCCCTAAAAAACTTGGCTTTGGACTTAAGTGAACATCAAGCATGCATCAGCTTAACAACTACAAGCATTTGAAACCAAAATGTTTGAAGTTCTTTTAATGATTTTTACTCTAGAAATCTAATACTTCGAATTTTTCTCTACAAATAGTTTTGCAGAACAAGAAAGGTAGGATTTGTCCATATTCTAGCAAACAGCAATAAAGTTACTTATTCCAGAAGGATAGTGTTTATTTAAGTTTTATAATTCTGACTGAAATTTAGCCTCCCATTATCTAAAACACAAATTTAGCTCATTAAGTTTTCAAAGAGTTAGGCCTAAATTATATGTGATCTCACATATCACTGTTTTTTAATTTTCCCATTACCCTACTAATGGCACAGCAAAAGTACTCTTTTAACATGACCTTACAGTATCCTATATTTGTTAGTGCTTCAACAATGGTCCACATTGTTTGTGTAATTATGAAATTAGGATCCCAGTAACAAAATCCGNTATGCAGTAGGATTTTTATCTTTTGCATGAATTTTTATTCGATCCTTTTTAAATACAAAATTCTATTTATACAGTATTTTACATAATATGCCGGTGAGGAAGAAATAAGACTTTAAACTCATGTTCTGAAACTTCCAAAATATTGACTTTTTATAATATATTAAAAGGACTACGAAATGTCATTCACTTTGTCTTATGACAGCTATCTAGAAGGATGTTTTATACTTTTTGATTTGTGAGTCTTGAAATTCACTCAGAAGCCACAAATTACTGTAAACTAAGCTACAAATACTCTAACTCATAGTCCACATCTTCTAGACTTAAGTCATGATTTCATTATCTAGTTACAAACTTTCTCTGCATTTCCTCTCCACAGCACTTGTCTGCATCATGACAGATAATTGTATTCCAAATAGATCTGTAATCTTCATTATTAAAAAATTCAAACATGTATGAGGGAAAGTAAAAGAAACTGAGATACAGTAAAACAATTAAGAGAAAAGAAAAAACAGCTTTTCCCTCACCAACTATTGTCCTTTTAGGGCTTGAATTAAAGAAAATGAAAAAATGTGCCTAAATTGACTTCAGTAGAGTTTGGGTCAGGTCCTACAGGCACATTAATACTCATGCATCAAAAAAAAAATAAAAGGAATCTTTTAAAAATGTTCATAGTCATTCAGTCTTTTTGTTTGATAATATAATCAAAACTAAGGTCCAATTAACCATATTAAATTATTGTACCAAATTATCTTTACACTTCTCAGACTCACGTTATACTCATTGTCATTGTAATTTGCTGTGATGGACAATAAATGGCACAGATTATTCCAACAAAAGGATTTGAGTTTTGCCACTGGCAAATTCAATTCTGCTCTTGGTGAACATGCACGTGCCTGGAAAGCCATCAGTAATAATTTCAGTTATTGCATTGCTGCCAAGAAATAAATGTAAAGAGTCAATCCTATCCAGAAATAGCCTGTACCAAATTCCCAGCAAGGTTGGGTATTGTTTACTCATTTGGTGGCTACTTACTTCACTTTGCACTGTAGGCCTTTAACGCCTAATATTTGTTTGAATAATAAATTGATTAAATGTGTTATTTCAAACCAATTTCTTCCTGTGCTCTAGCTGCTTCTTATACACAAGTAAGTTATTTTCTAATCATGGTCTTTATATATTAGCACATAGATTTGATCTTGAAGTTCAGACATGAATACCCTAGACAGCACTCATAAACTCAATGTGTTGTTGTGTTGGGTTTATTTTTCCCCTTTTTTTAAATAGCCTACTACTGCATTTAGAAAGCCAACAAGATAATAAATACATACAAAAAAGAATAGAAAGGACAAAATCAAGTGCTGTAAGAAGAACCTCCAACTGGGCTGTAGATTTCATTTACCCTTTTTTCTAACCAACCACTGTAGGAGAACTGAAATGTAATCAAAAAGTAGTAGTAGCAGGTAGTATTCCATTACAGTCTTGTGGGATCTTTAAAATCAAAAGTATTCATGATCAGTCTGTAGCTGTGTAGCTCATATTTCAAAAACTTCTTTTCATGTTTTTATAATATTACAAGAAATAAAAGGGGAAATTCTTCTCAGTTTTAGCATGGGGAAGAGGACTGCTAATGCTTCTACAGGGACAATCACAGTAAGGCAAAGCACTAACAGTGGTTTCTAAATTGTCACTTGGACTAATATTTTCAAATATTCCTGGTTGATTGATAATTTCTTTTCTTTTTCATTCCTAAATAAGATATGTACCTAAATTTCCAAACTGCTTCATTGTTCACAAGAGTGGTTTGACTCACATGGCAGAAAACCTTTTAAGATTTTCATAAAAAATTAGAAATCATTTTTTCTTCAAAATTTACATTCATATACACACACAAACTAATATAATGTGGACATTAGCTTTCTTTGTATGATTCTTCCTGACTATTTTCTTTGTTATTGTTGTTTTGATATTGATTTTTCTTCATACCATATGGACATTATAATAAAAGATGAACCAACAAAATTTGTTTATTATATATAGCAGAAAGGAAATGAAAGCTCCTGACTATAGCTTACAAAGGGGATGGGAGGATATTAAATTCTATGGAAAGTTGTAGTTCCTCTCCCACTTTTGTTAAATGTGTTGCTAATTATCATGGGATATTAAATCTTGGCGTTTATCAGCTTTTGACATGAATCCTCCCCACTTTTATATAGCTTCGAGATTCATCACAGCATTTTAACAAAATCCAGTACCATAGATTTTTGTTGGAATTCACCAGTAACTTTGCTCTCAAATGGGATTTAAAATACACCAACATGACTCTTTACCCCACTGTGGATTGAAGACACTGATTACAGATTTTCTTTCCTTGATTTCACATTTGCCTAAAAAAGAAGAGAAAACGAATTCTTGTAACAAACTACACTTGATGCATAATTAACAGGGTAAGACCTTCCACAGCAATTAGAATGAACAAAATGATGAATGTAGCAGAAAGCAAATATTTGGAACTATGTACGTGCCTTGAAAAACAAAATGGTTGCCATCACCTTTCTTGACCGTTGAAACATATATTATAGGATGCAAATCCATTTACAGTAAGGAGCTCACTGCTCTCAGGGGGATAATGAAGATGTAAGAAATAGAGCTCATGGTGGTTTGTGAGTCTGTGGAAAGGTTTACAGGAGCCTTGTTGTAACTGGGAGGCCACAGCCAGGGTTAACCCTTTCCTGTGAGGTCTGCTTTCAGATGAGCATCTAGCATATGGCCCAGCTGAGCTACAGCTGTGCTGCGTCATGTTGTTCTTATGGTCTTTCCATGCCACATATATTTCTGTAAGAATTAAGTTTTCTTCTTAAGCAAAATAAAAATGACCCAGTTGAAAAAAAAAAAACCAAAAAAACAAACAAACAAACAGAAAAAAAGACTTCAAAAATATTTTTCACATATAATAACATTATGACAAAGTAATTTCTTTTTTTCTTCATCTGTAATTTAGTAAAATAATATAGTTTATCAAAAGTGCTGAAAAGTAAACAGTAGATTAGATTGTTCTTCAAAAATTGATATTTTTTTTTTCTCCGGTAATTGATTTTAGACTTGTTTGAAGCAGATTATTTCAGCCTTTCAAGTCCCATTAAAATACCTGGCAGGAATATGGCTGGTATGTTTTACAATATTTACAAAACATGTGAGCAGGTTTTCTGACAACCCTTCAAGATTTTCCCAGAGTCCTTCTTTGCCTTTGTAGAGTCCCACTTATTTCATTTTCTTCTCCTATATCCATCCATTCTTTGAGGGAGCATGTGTTATCAAGCTGTTACTTCTACAGTCAGGAATGGAAGAAGGAAAAAATAGAAAATTAGTACTAAGTTTCTGTATTGATATTTTGCTGAAAAAATAATAATTAAAATTGTAGATTATAAGCACAAAATATTTACAAATAGTCCAATATTAATCATGAATAATTTACTAATGAGTAGATCTTAAATGGATGTCAAATGTGGACTCATAGGCAGATAATGCTGTTTCCAAAGGAGGTCTTGCACTGAATTTTGTCCCAAACAACAAAAAAAGTACAGTTAGAAAACAAGAGAAACCACACAGACAAATTGCCTCATGTTAGCATTGCGTGGTGTGTGTAGTCATGACACGAGAAAGGTGCCCAATGTGCTGTGGGGCTTTAAATGTGGATTTTTCTGCTTTTTTTCTCACTGACATGGAAGGAACTGTTAGAGTCACAGACACTTCTCCAGTCATATGGCTGGAGAAAAAATTAATTGTATAAAAACACTGAATAATTCAACTAAGAGAAATTTATTTCATATCCTTTTGATGAAAACAGTCTACTTAGTTTTCATCTGTGGAAGTTAGCAAACAAACCCTGTTTCTTGACTTGGATTGTTCAAAATTATTTTATTATTAGTGGTATACATAAGTTCACCCTTGGTATAATTTTTTTTCTGTCAGAAAAGAAAGGTGTTAGCAGAGGCTAACAAAGACAAATGAAGTTGAAAAACTATGCACGTGGAGATACACAGCTGACAAGAGTACCTGGGGAATGGCTCTCTTCCATCAAGCACTGGGGGGGTTAAATTTTTTTTTAACCTTTCATCAGAGGAGCAGTCTCACAGATTTTTGTCTAGCTACTGCTTTTGTCTAAATACTGTCGTGCACATCAGTAAAAATTATGAGATGTATCATCTGTGTTGGAGTCATGTAGTAGGACTGTCCAGATTCATAACACACTCTTATTAGCCTAGTTCAATCACACTAATAAACTGTGAAAATGTTAAAGGAAAGCAAACCCATTTTTTCCTATATGAAACTGTCCTGGTTTGAGGTAAAACAGGACCAATTTTATTCAGTAACTTTACTTCTTAGCTGGGCCTCTTCTAACTACTGAAATTAACAGCATATTGTGCAGACCATGTTTGCTCTCAGAGCGATAAGACCTACGTTTATAGTTGATGCCAAGGAGACACTCTTGCTTATACTTATTGCTATAACATCCCAGGCCAGCTAACTTTGTTACTTGCCCTGTTGGAGGGTCGGAGGTGGAAAAGCGTAGAGGAGTCGCACCTGCAGGGACGAGCAGACAGGACAGGTGACCCAAAACTGACCGGGTATTCCATCCCGTCTGCCTCATGCTCAGTATAAAAGCTGAGGGATCAAAGGGTCAGCCCTCTTTCTTCAATGGCCAACATCAGAGGGGGACTCTGTCTGTTTGTCTGCCTTTGATCCTGATCCTGAATACAGATACGGAATCCAGTTCCCATCAATCACCGAATCCATTCTGGGACTTTCCCAGTGCCAGCTAGTGATGTGTTCGTCATCCTGGGAACTTGATACAGTTATGTATATATTTCATTATTTTCTTTTTATTTCATCATTAATATTTCATTAAAGTAGTTTAGTTCCTTCTAAACTCATAAGTCTCTTTTTCCCTCCTCTGCTTCTGTCTTTGAAGAGAGATAGGGGGGAGCATCTGTCTGTCTCATCTGGGGTGCCCCATGTCCCCAGTGGTCAATTCGGCTTAAAACTCGACAGAAACTAATTCTTGATCAAGAGTGCAGGGCAGAAGCCCTTCATTGATTGGTGCTGAACAACAGTTACTGAGAAAACAATTACTCCTCTCAAAAGCAAGGGGTCATTTGACATAAAGAAGTGATGAGGAACAAAAACAAGTAAAAGATGTAACTGGCAAATGGGACCGCTATGTGAAATTGTTTAACATTGTAAATGACTTTGGTAAAATAGTTCACTGAGTTGGAACCAATGAAGGACAATGATACAGGATGCAGCATCTTGCATGCACTTTGTCAAGTCACTGTCACACTTAAAAACTCCTGAATGAGGAGACTGAAGCTGCCACAGCCTCACAGGCAGAAACCAGGAGAAGAAAATTCTGAATCATCAAATACAAGAGGGAAATACTATTTTCTTTAGGGTGAAGAGATGTGCATTGGACTATCAAAGCCCCAGTAAGCTCTCTGTCTTCTGGTCAACAAGCAAAAAATACATTCACTCTTTCCTGTCACATGGAATTTGCTTTTAAAATTTTGTAAGATTTGCTCAAAAAAAAAAAAAAAGAAAAAAAAACTCTTAAAAGAATTGTGTTTTCCCATGACAAAGTGTGCAGTACATCTGTACAAAATCCTTTCCAATAGTGTCTACTCTCTATCTGTTAATAGGGCAATCATTTCTTAAAGAGCAGCAGTGGAGTTAAAACCTCACTCACTCTTTCCATAGCTCCTTAACTTTAATTTCTTTCTTTAGTTTCTGCATAATATTGGCAGATAATTTGCAGGTGAATGAATTTAAAAAGTTAAACCATATAGTCATATTGAGAGTTTAAAAGTTTTCTTGTATGGGTTCTATAAATTATAAACCATACTTCCAGTCTAATTTTGGAGCTTAGCTAATTTATCTAGAGCATACTAAGGACAGCCATATCCTAAATGGCTATCTAGAAAATAGAACAAAAGCCCTTATGACCTTGATTTGTTACAATGAACTAAATCCCTGAATTAAAATGAGTGAAGCACAATATCAAACCATACAAAAACATATACAGAAAGATATTTTTAATAAGTTTCAAAATTAAACTAGCCTTTATTAGAAAACAAATATAATTTGCTGTAGCTACTCTACCTAGCTGAATTTAATGGGAAGTTCAGCTGCAAGGTAGATACTAATATCATAAAGTGATCTTGCTGTTAACTACATATTCTCTGAACTCTGACTCATAAATGATATGTATGAATAACAAGCTGAAAAGAAGCAAACACTACAATTACATTTTCATCTTAGCATTTAGATAGCTATTACAGATGGTCAGATGCCTGCAGTTCAGGCACAAATTTGATTTCCAGAAGAAGTCTGATTGTGATTCAATTAACCCTGACACAGCCACCAGGGTTTGTTTTTTTTTCCCAATAAATCTTCTAAGCAGATATAGTAGACAATTATGTTCTTACCAGGGCTGTAATGGGAAAAAGCAGAAAGGTTTGACAACCACAGTGGTGGTTCATCCTTTGAACACCTTTAAATTATACTTTAAAATTTATTGGTTTTGAGGAACAGAGTTTCACCTTTGTCTGTACAGAAAACTTTTAAAGACTGTATAAAGCCAGAAAACAAATGTTTCTTCTGTATTTTAACTAAACCCCACCCCCCCCCAAAACAACAAAAAAACCCAACCTAGAAAAAAAAACAAATGCAAATTTGTAACAGCCTGACAAATAAGACACTTCTGAAAAATACACTCTGGCTTAGAACGCTTGTGCCTTTTCATTTGGCTCCAACTGAACATCCCCCTCATTAAACAATAATCTTTATGGTGAATTCCAATAAAGATGAAGAAAGAAAGATTCTGAAAAGAATGCATAAATAATTCTGGTTGCCTAGCTGTGGCAATGAATTCCTGTTTGTTTTGCCACAGAAGGGTGAATGCAACCCTTTGAGCAAATGGGAATTCATTATTCCAGTGACTGAGAAATGATCCACTTAAAGAACCTAACTGGTTCTACAACACTGATTTCTTTCAAAGCACCATTTCCGGAATAAACAACAAAAAGAAGACAGCTCTTTGACTAGTACAGGGTCTACAGAGTACATTTGCCTTCCCATGTTTCAGCTTTATAAAGAAAATGTCACATGTACCCAGGACGAAGGAACAAAGAACTAGTGTTTTAAAAGGTACAGAAATATAACAGGTCTTCCACTTCTTTCTTCAACAGTAAAGCTGAATTTTAATAAATATAAGTGCATGTTCATGACACTTGAACTGTCGGCAAGAAAGAAAATACTGTACTGACCACAGTTTCAACTCCTTTCAAGAGTGATCATTAGTAACTAAAAGCTACTTGAATATTTTACTATGCAAATGAAAATTAAATCAACATTATTTACGAATAAGTGTTATAGAATAGGTGAATTAATATGCCCAATCTGCTGAAGCATCTAGAATACTGTAATTTATTTTTAACCTAATGAAATAGAATATGTAAAAAAGAAACTCAGACACACAGATAGATACAGACAGTTCTCATTTACATCTCAATAGTTATGCTGGAAGAATAAAAATCATATACTGATTGCTGCATTTAAATGCAGAATCTTAAACGAGTTTTTCTGGAGGTGAGGTGCAGGTCAGAAACAAATCTGATTCAGGTTAATGGATGGATATCTATTTACTTCAAAATGAGCTTCAGACTGAAATCAGAGAATAAACTTCCAGCTCTGTGCAGATTTGAGAAGTGACTTAATGCTATTTTTAGAATTAGAATGAGTGATACAAAAAGAGTTAATGCATTACTTATGCATCACTTTTAATGTGTGACCAGTAAGAATATAATCGATATTAAATACTCAGATTGAAACAGAAATCTCTCCATCTGTGTCACTCAATGTACACATCAACACAGTTCTAATATGCTCAAAGCAACAAAAATAATTTTTGTTTTCACAATGCACCTCAGTTTTTCCATTTGTGGCATCAAAGAGTAGTCTGAGTGGGTGGCAACAAGAGCAGACCACATCAGTCAGTGACATAAAATTTAAAAGTTATATAGTAAGTGGGATAGCAATTTATATTCTATAACAGACACACTCATGCATGACACATCAACTAGGGCCTTACCCCTCTGGTCCAGATTAGACAAGCACCACAGACCCAGAAAACACTTGTCTGGCACACTTGTGTCCCACCTGTAAATGCATCAAGCCGTGGCTGGTGGCTCCATCATTTCGCACATGCTTGCACCTTGAGTACAAACAGCAAAGCAGTTTCACAGGCCCACAGATGTGTTACTTCTGCCATCCTCTACCCCAAGGGGCTACTGTTTTCAATATTTCTTACTTTCTGTATTAGTTTGTCAGCATAAGCAATGAATGGCTTTGTTCATCCCATAGCTGATCCAATGTCTTAAATCCAGTTATTTAAATCCAATTATTAATTGCTTCAGAGGTTTCTCCTACCCTCTGGTCTCCTCCCTGAACATGTTACAAAAAGTGCAAAGTTTGCGCACTGCTGATATGAGCTCCAAACCAGAATAATCCAGTCAGCTAGAGATGGGAAGGTGTTATCAAGGTTTTATCTGGATGATATCTTGACAGCAGATGCGTCCTTTTGCCTGCCTTACATCTAAAAAGCTACTAAACTGTTGAGGGCTTAGTCTTTTATGAGCTCATTTCTGGACTTCGGCTTCAGAGACAATCAATTTAGAGACACTCTGCCAGAAAGCTCATGGAAATAAAAAAGCTGGAGATGCTTATCCTGTAATCTAAGTTATTCTACATAACCAAACTGCTGAGCAAATTGTCTCTTAGAGACCTGTACCTTGACAGTGAATAATCATTTTGTCCCAAAACAAGTCTAGCCAATGGATATTGAAAAGTGCACACAGCAAGAAACCAAAAAATTCAAAGGAACAAAGATGTAGCAACAGGTTAGCATTATTACTTTCCTCACAAAGGATTTTTCCCATTCAGTTGTGTATCTAAAGTTCACAAAGACCTGTGATACCACATCAGTGTGGTGCAGCAATTAGCTAGAAACACAACAAGAATTTCAGAAGCATATTTGAAATATACTGAAAAAAGTTTGGAGTAGCAATCATGTCTGATATCCTGGTTATTTAGCATATACTATATATAGGCCTAAAGTAAATGAAACTTCATTTATTTTTATACCTACTGACTGAGTGTACTACTAGCAAATAACTCTCATGCTTCAATTATTCTCTGACTGAAAAGTAGTTCTTCTTAATAGTTCTTTAACATTGCAGCCACATCAGTATTTTTTCAATTTCCATCTGTTGAAATAAAGTTATGCCAGGTCAAATGACATACTGAATATACAGCGATTATAATTTTCTTTAACTTTTACAGGCTGCATTTTTAGGTAATTCTGTACCAATCTAATATTTTTTAGTAATTATTTCTCTAGTAATTCTCTAGCAAAGTTTTCTAAGTTTTAGGATAGACTGACTTGTATCTGTGCCTTATCTGAGTTGTTTTACACTTCTTTCATTGCTTTACTCTTATTTACACTGCTTTCAACCAATTGCTCACCTTAAATATAATGCTTACAGTTACATCTTCAGTGAAAGTGGTGCTTCAGCAGGTAGATGAATCCAGTTATTTGAGAAAAGATATTGAAACAATGCTCAAAAACAAAACCAAGGTTAACATCTCTGCATGTCTACGTATTCTAATTGAAGATTTAGCTATTTTAGGTATTTAAACTAAAATATTTTAACTAACAATTGCTAGCTAAAGGCTTCATCATCAGTTTCCATACCTGACCTGACATATATTGCAGAAGTCTGGCTGTACCTGGGCATTGGACTAGAAAAGAATTCCCTATTCTTTATAAATCACATGATAGCAAAGAAATGTTAATTACAGTTTTATTTCCACTGTATTTCCACATAACACAGGATATCTTCACATTCTTATTATCAGACTAACTCTGATGACTCAATTTAACAACAAGCTCAATCCTTGGCACATAGCAAATTTAGAATTTTTTAGACTTTGGTAATATGTTTGGTGTTTGAAGCAGGAGTCTGAACTCAGTATACCTAGATTTAGTTTCAGATTTTGTTGCATAAATTTAATTAGTCTTTTCCAGTGCCTCTGAGTTTCCCTTCAGTGCCCTGATGATATTGAACATCCCAAACTTTGAAAGCGGATTTGAGATCCCTACAAAATGGAAGCCCTATAAACATGAAATACTATTAATAATGCACTCTAGTTTACTATGCATAATAAATGTTTCACAATCCTGACATTACTCACACTCATCTAGCATTTAATTGACACACAAAGTAATATCACAGCACCAATTCATTAGGTGTGACAGTGCCTGATGATGGCACAGTCCATTTTATTGGAACTAAATTGAGGTAAACAATTTAAAATACACTGCAAGTCCCTCCTGGGCACTCGATTAGCAGGGAGACAGTAAGTATTGTCTGTCCATCATGAAAACCCAGGCAGCTGTGCACAATTAAACTTTCAAACAAACTGAAGTGAAATCACATTGCAGTGCAGACACATTATGCAGTAATTAGCACACTTACGCCACAGAAATGTAATAAAGCAGCTCTGATTATCATGCTTTGATGCATTAAAAATCTTCTTTTTATTTAATACTGTTTCACAGAGTAATGAGCAATTGTACAAAAAAAATCACAGAACAACGCATTCATCTTAACATGCCATTGGGAGCAAGGGATGTGTATAAAGTCAGTTTCTCAAAAGTGCATAACCTAGTATTGAACTTTTAGTGACCATTTTAGACATTTAAAAGACAAGCATTTTTCAAAAGTACTGAGCTCCTAGAGAGATTATTTGAAACTCTTTAATTGGTTTTGCTCCATAAACGCGATAGATGATTTCTGTTTACGTTTACAGAAGATTTTGATTTACAAATTATGTTCTGTGTCTTCCTCCTCAAGGAGTTAGGACATTTTCAGCCTCCATGGAAATAATCTTCCTGAAGTAAGTGAGATGTGCCAAATACTTACTGGATTATATAAAAAAACCACCCAGTTTTTATTCAACTGTTCTTTAAGTAAAATTCCATTTCCTTAAGAAAAATTCTAAACCCTTCAATCTTATCTATGCAAGATGATGGGCAAAACAATAGTTATAGAATTAAGAAAGCACAGGAATCAAAGTCTTCAAATGGCACAATGCAGAGTGTCACAGGCAGTTAATAGAAAGATCCAGAATACTAGCTGTTAGAATAGCAGCCAGAAGAAACTGTCTGAAAAAAAGAAAAAGGAGGTGTTATGCCACTAAATTTGTTGCATTTCACAGAGGAAAAAATGGACCTTTGTAAGTGTTGAAAACTGAATTTGCTTAAATGTAACTGATCCCTGTCACCTGGTGATAACAGCTGGAAAATTATAAAGGCTATACTCAGAAAGAGTATCAAAATCAGTTATAAAGCACATTACATAAAGTAATGGTGGAGTAAGACTCTCAGCTTTAAAAAAGGTAGATAAACTATGCTATGGTGGCACATGTTACTTAGGTGAAGGCTGGAAAGTATTTGTATTACCATATGTCTCTCAGAAGTCCTATGAGCTTCAGAGGTTTCACTGTCTGAAATTTGGTGCTGTGAGTGTCTGTCTTTTTAATTATCAAACCAGTGCAAAAAATGTTAAATGAACACAATCATTTTTATTTTCTCTAAGGTTGTGTTCAGTTATCTACTGTGAAGAGCAAATGGTTTCCACTGAACCATATTGGCTTTTAAGTACTTAAGCTCCGAAGTGATAATTTTCCAGTGCTAATTAAATGCAGTTGGAAACAATTACAGAAATAAACAATATAAACATGCTCTATAGAAAAGAGCTTGAACTGGAAACCAGTTTCTCTCCATCAGTATTGGCTTCAGACTGTTCTTAGGTGCTGATATGGTTCATGAACAGGGCTAAAAGTCCTTTCAAGAAAAGTTATTTATAAATATGCAGTCTGTTGTTCTAGTAATCTTCTCATGCTTATTAGGAACACTAATTATCATGTGTTCTCCCAGAAACTGAAACTTACACAGATGTGATTATCTCTGAAATATACAACCTGTTGATCCCTGTTCTGCAGAGACATTAATTATCAGGAACTGTCACGACAAGTCCAACTGGTGATATAGCTTATGCAGATTTCCTTCACACACTCTCCAAAGGACAGAAAATTCCCTTTCTCTTACCTGATTTGCTATGTTAGCTAACAGCACTACAGAAACACTGAGCTTAAGTATGAAGCTTATACTAGAAAGGTTTTATTGTAAACCCAAACATCAAGCATAAACAAAAAAAGAAAAAAAAAAACATTCCATTTTTACCTTTTTCACATACAACACTGCACCTAAAGATACTGAGATCAAGCAAACCCCTGAAGCTGTAAAACCATTTTAAAAGAGAAAATGCAGGTTCCTCTGAGTGAGGACAAATGTTTATCTACTGTGGTGACACAATATATTGCCTGAAGTAATTTACTGCCTTATAGTGCATATAAATGGGGGATTAGGGCTTCCTTTTTTCAAGGACATTAATTATCTTGTTAGAAAACACATTCAGTCTTTAAAAAATTGCGCTGTTTTGCATGGCGCTATTCTCAAAGTGTCATCCCTCTTAATCAGTTTAAAGAAGAGACACCAAGGAGTTTATGACATTTACCACTTTGCAAATATGACCTACTTAAGGCTGAAATCTGTTCCCCTTTAAGACACCTAATAAGTAGTATTGATGTCTATGTAATCAGGTCAGATCCTACAGGGTGTTTTTTTTCTGTAGCTGTTTTCAGAATGTACATGAAGATAGGCTTGGTTAAAATATAGTGTTCCAGTTCAGGGAAAGGCACCTGTTTTTTAAATTTGATTTGGGGCCAGACTTTTAATTTATCAAATGAAAATAATTGAAGGCAGGAGAAAATCCTGTAGAAATCCTGGGGAAATGGGCATTCTTGTTGGTTCAATCTTAACTACTTTCTTCTCAAGTCATGCCTGCTCAAGGAGACCACCCCTGGGGATTTTAAGATTTACTGATTCCTCAGTCCTGACAAATCCTGACTAACTTTACAGTTAGCAATGCAAAAACTTGACATTTCCAGAGCTTTTAGACACTAGGTTCTCCATAAGGCTCCAGAAACATTGGGACCTGTGTTCTGACGCTAGACCCTTTATGTCATGGACCTAGATGTTCCCCAAATCTAACTCCAAGTTAAACTCAGAGTCTGACCCAGGACTTCCAAACTACAGTACTTTGTTCATGACCACAAGCCTAGAAAGCTTACCATCGTGACTGCCTGAGTTCCAAATTAGAAGATATCAGAGTCCTGCAGCATTCCACTTCAGTTTAGTAGTGTTTCTATGAAAGTCCTGTCTTTCATTCAGGGAAATCTTAGGAAGTTTGATATATATATACATTTACATTTACAAACAATAATAAAATGTTTCAAAAGTAAATTTGCTTTGCTGAAAATTTTCCTTTGGCAATAGTTTGACACCAATTCTGATTTAAACTGAGTTTCTCTGTCCCTTTCAAAACTTAACACACAGATAAAGGAGGAAAATTAGAAAGAAAGTAAGGGATCTGTTTTAGATAAGGGAAAGGTGTAAGGCTACAAAAAAAGTCACTACAGTGTCAAAGCAAATGGTAAATTTCACTTTGTACTGTTCTCTTAAACAGACTTTTTATAACAGTGCCAAGATAATGTTAAAAATATATAACAAGTCCTTCAGTATTTTAAAAATCAAATACCTCCATTACTATGTTGAGTGTGTTTCCACTAAAAACTCATTACAAATGGTTACAACTAGAAGAACCTATTTTTCCTGATGTTCATACATCAGTAATTTTAGTCCACGCTTACCATTCTTTGACCTGGTTTCCAAGTAACCATGTTATCTGTTCCACATCAGTTTCAGCAGAAGAGATTCTCTTCCTCTGCAAATCATCCTCATTTTGATGTGTCCTTCCATTCTTAGTGATGGAGAAAATTAGCAGTCATGACACATACTCTCTCAGTAGGAGCTACCTTTTTTGCATGCACATGCATTATTGTCAAAACTGTCTTTCACTTTTCCTCCTTTCCTTTTTTTTTATTTGTCCTCTCTGAAAAAAATATCTGTATACTTTGTAAATATTTGGAAAGCGTGTGCCAATTTAGCCATGGAAGAGTCATGTTAGGACCACTGAGACGTAAAGACGTAAAGTTCATGTAGCCATTGTATTTCAATAGATTGCAATTCACACTCAGACTTTAACATCACACTTGTAACAATAGACTTGTGAAGTAAACATCATATTTAACCTTATTCTCTACAGAGTGTAGATTCATGTTTGAAAACCTGGTCAGGATAATTTCAGTTTAAATGAGATTTCCAAATGCATAAAGTTTTCTTAGCTGAATCAATGGCAACAGAACTGTAATTTTTCTCCAGAAAAGCAATTCCTTCAAAATGCCAAAAGCTACCCTTTGTGAGCTAATGTGTGTGCAGGCACTAGAGTTGGAAAAGACAGGGGGTGTAACCGGGCTCCTTAGGAAGATGTCTGGGGATGGCAGAACTTCAGCTCCCTCCAGTAAAAAGGAGAAAGGACCAATAGCCCACCTGAAGTGCTTATACACTAATGCACGTAGCATGGGCAACAAACAGGAGGAGCTGGAAGCCATTGTACACCAGGGTAATTATGATGTAGTTGCCATCACAGAAACATGGTGGGATGACTTGCATAGCTATAGTGCTGCCATGGATGGCTATAGACTCTTCAGGAAGGATAGGCAAGCAAGGAGAGG
>VUYV01000723.1:14488-47011 GCA_008711295.1 Anarhynchus alexandrinus | reverse complement strand
GGATATTAGGAAGTATTTTTTCACTGAAAGGGTTATTAAACATTGGAATAGGCTGCCCAGAGAGGTGGTGGATTCACCATCCCTGGAGGTGTTTAAGAAAAGGGTAGATGAGGTGCTTAGGGACATGGTTTAGAAGTGGGTGGGTGGTGGTTTGTTTTGGGGTTTTTTTTGGGGCCGCCTTTGATGGCATTACAACATTGGTGGATAAGGGAAGAAAGAGCAACTAGTGTCATGTACCTGGATTTGTGCAAAATATTTGACACTGTTCCGCACAACATCCTTGTCTTTAAATTGGAGAGATGTGGATTTGATAGACAGACCATTTGGTGGATAAGGAATTGGCTGAATGGCCACATTCAAAGAGTTTTACAATTAGCCCAATTCCTCTTAGTTATGTTGCACTGTAGTCTGCAGTGTAGTCAAGTCAGTGGAAATAAATCTCTTCGCAACCCATGGAAAAAAGTAGTGGTCACATCGGGGCATATGGAGTGTTAAATGAACATTTAAAAGGAAAAAGAAATATATAAAATGCCATGCTATGTAGCAATTCTGTTTCATTAGTAGCAATAAATTCTGGTAAATCTTTATGAGTGCTGGTGCAGTGGTGTGCAATCTCATTTTGTTTACATGGAAACTACTGAAGTACAAGAGATATAGTATTGCATAACTTGAACAGGGGAGAATAACGTTTTGTAAGTAATTTCATTTTTTTTAATATCCTTTTGGTTTACATTAAAAAAAAAATATATATAATATATATATAATCCCCTCACACCTCAAAAGTCCCAAAGGGGACTTGACTTACTGCAGGAGATACTGGAAGGTGGTATTTCAGAAATAAAATGAGATCCCTGGGTGTAAAGCACAAGGAAATGGGAGTTCATGTTAGTTCTGTGGATGCTTTAGGCTCTGCAGCAGTGACTAGAAGTATCCACAATAAAGACCATTTTTGGTACCATAATCATGGTTCTGGGATGCTCCAATAGTAGGCAGGTCCAGAGTTTTGGGATCTGCTTTTCTGGAGACCAAAACCATCAGCCATCTGAAGGTTCTGGTTGTCCTGTGCTACATGAGCTCTGTACGACATTATCAGTTTCAACTCACCAGCAAAAAATCTGAAAACTCTCAGGCCCCCTTCAGCTGACTCTGCATGATGTTTAGCACTGTATGCAGAGTCTCCTGCTTTTCTGGAAAATTGTGCTATATTTTTGCAGATCTTTGAGGTTCCCAGGTTGGGGGACTGAAGCCATGGGTTTTTGCATAGAAGAAAAAGGATACCTCTTTGACACAGTGGTCCATACAAAAAATCAAGAGAGAAATATCATAGTCCATATGGCTCCAGGTTTTGTTTCCTGTTTTCAAAAAGGACCATCTGGCTGAAGAGAAAGGAAGAAATTCAGAAATGTTTGTGTACGTCCACGACTGATTCAACAACCTGGAAATTTCACAACTGTCGCGTATTTATTACAGACAGGCAGGCTGTGCTATCAAGGCAATCCAGTCATGCAGCATAGTTTAATATTTCTAAAACTGTGGGAGTAATCTTTCTTTTACAGTGCAGCGTGTCTTTTGGCCTAAAGGTATAGTAACCATGTGACTGTGAGATACATAACAGTTCATCAGTGTGAATTTCACTTCTGCTGTCATTCAGATTTGCAGCGATGGAGAGATGATATTTTATCACAATGCTCTTTTTATTTTATTCCTTTTGGCAACATACAGTGCCAATTTGAACAGAATTACTAGATTAATAAATTATATTATTAAGACATGATATAGTAAAGCAGTCAATCACTTACCAGTCTGGAGGGAGCTTAAAAACAGAAGATTGCTTGCAGTTCTTAAATCCCATAATTCTCGCTCAGAGAAGATCTCTCTCCTCCTATTTTAGAGCCAGGCACAGATGCATATCCAATTAGGAAAAGGCACAACAAATTTAACAAACTCCCTAAGTAATTGCAACTGTTTTCAACAAGTTCAAAGGAGCTTAGAAGTCAATCTATAGCTAGTTGCTACAAAAAGCTAACATCCAGGTCTGTTGCTTAGATCTGAAATTATTCCATTCATTAGTAGAATAGTGTAGCATCATACCTCATCATATCAAAGATGAATCACTTGTTTTATAAAAGACAAAAACTGTTTACAGAACTTCATAAAATTTTTCATTGCTTTATTTCTCTATAAAACACGACATATATCAGTACTAAGCTATCTGATTGCAGCTATGCTTCCTGTTCTCTAAAATCAAGGTAAAAATACATGATTGAAAATTATATTAATATGTTGATGTAGTGACATATAAAAAGTTGGTTACTCCAGAGGATATGTAACATGCATTGTCATCTATTTTTCCTCCAGCTTACTATTGCACTGGTCAAGTAATCAATACATGAAACTCACCCAGCTCCTTAAAAATTATGAACCTTGGGAACTTTCAAATAGTCATCCAAAAAACCCTCCAATAAAAATCTCTTGCCTCAAAATGTTTTTGCCCCAACATAAATTGGAAAACCTTGCTCTGCTCTTTGCTATATAGTTTATGGTAGTGACCTCAATACTTTTCAATAAGTATGTGTCCTAGAATTGCTAGGAAGACCCTGAGTTCCTCAATCTTGTTGTTTGCTGGTCCTGGAAATAAATTGAAAGGCTTTGTGGAAAATCTAAGACCAGGGTGGAGCACACTGACTGCAAAATAACTACAAATAGGATTAAGGAAACATAAAAGCTGTCTCTCACAGCTGCACTCAGCAAACTCTGATAGATTGGGACCAAAATACAGACAATAACCAGGAGGTCAAATCTAAAATTGTACATATGTGTTTGAATAACAATTTCCATCTGACAAGATTTTCACGCCCACCTGATAATGTTTCTCTCAGTTGAAAGTAATTTCTTGATGCTAAGTATTTCCTGTCACCTTTTTCTTACATATTTGTAGGACTTTTAAATGTAAATACTGATTTCACTGTGCTACAATATATTTGTAATTTACAGAGCTTGAAAACAACGCCTTAACTACACTGTATGTGTTTTAAATTCACTTTATATTGAGTGGTTATATAGTGTGAGACATCTGTGATTTGCCATAAACTTAGGAAAACATTTTTGTCCTGGACTTATTCCCTAGGGAATTGTTTTTGACCTCGCTTGTTAACAGAAGGTTTGTAGCGAGATGCAAATGAATGTAAATTGTTAATGTTATGCTACACAGCATCAGGCAGTGTAATGATCTTGTGTACATTGTAACACTCAGAAAAAAAACATAACAGAAGCTATCACTTGCATTCTTTGACTTTAGATTCAGAATTTACTGCCTCCTGTCTGTGAAATACAACTACTGTATATGGGAGAAACATGCCAGAGGTAATTAATGACACGCTGTTTAAGAAAATAATGAAACTCAAGCCATAAAGTTCTGGTACACTTAATGAACTTCAGGAATGTTTTTCATTCACAAATTATGTTTGGTAGAAATAAGAAAATCCCCAGTGATTTACTGATGAAACTGAAGCTGTGTTCTGCTGTAAGCAATTCAGTGTGCTGTGGTATATGCTGTACTTGCTTCATATACCATTCCAGTTGTGACATGTAATTGATTTGTTTTGTAATTGGGCATCAGGACTGCCATTTGCCTGAAGTTTAGTCCTTATTTAAAATACCCAAGTGGAAGATTTAAAATAGAGCTCCAGAAACTGGACAAAAGTAGCATGTACTAGGAGTGGTTAAAATAAGTATCAATTATAGCAGAGCCATGGGTACTGGCTCAGATCCATTCCTGCTATCTGCCCACAGAATGACTTTACATAAGGAGTTTAGTTGCCTAGCACATTAAATGATGGGAATACTGAATACACTCAGGGGGGGTGGGNATGCAGAGACACTCTTGCTTATACTTATTGCTATAACACCCAAGGCCAACCAACTTTGTTACTTGCCCCGTTGGAAGGTCGGAAGCAGAAAAGCATAGTGGAGTCCCACCTGCAGGGAGGAGTGGACAGGACAGGTGACCCAAAACTGACCAACAGGGTATTCCATCCCATCTGCCTCATGCTCAGTATAAAGCTGATGGATCAAAGGGTCAGCTCTCTTCCTTCAATGGCTGACGTCTGAGGAGGACTCTGTTCGTCTGCCTGTGATCCCGATCCTGAATCCAGATCCAGAATCCGGTTCCCGTCCGTCACTGACTCCATTCTGGGACAGCCCCAGTGCCAGCTGGTGTCGTGATTGTCATCTCGGGAGCTTGATACGGTTTTGCATATATTTTTCATTATTTCTTTTTTATTTTATTATTAATATTTCATTAAAGTAGTTTAGTTTCTTCTAAATTCATAAGTCTCTTTTTCCTCCTCTGCCTCTCTCTTTGAAGAGGGGTAGAGGGGAGCATCTGTCGGTCCTATCTGGGGTCCCCCAGGTCCCCAGTAGCAGATTTGGCCTAAACTGTGACAGTGGAGCTCCTTTAAAACTTATTGCAAGAAAAGAAAAGCAGCCATATGCATGCCAAATTCCCAATATATAAAAATAAGTCACCAGCATTTGGAAGAACCTGTTTTAGATTCTGGTCCCTTACAATTTATTCCTAAAGGAAATAGATTGAGCAGTCTGATTCTGGTGGGAGGAAACATGCTTAATTCTAGTGTGTGGGTTGATGGCTATTGGTGCTTGCATATTGCCAGGAAACCGTATTCTGTTACTCTCTGTTGAGATTTCATTTGTGACTCTGAAATGTTGATATGCCTTTTTGTTCTGGGAAAACATGGTTTTCTGTCAACCATCACTATGATAGCACTGCTTACCTCTTGATTCTTGTGGATGATGCTGACTTTCTAATATAACCTGCAATTTAACATATAGTCATATGTTTCTGTAGAGCTGCATCCAGGTGTTTATTAAATGAAAGAAAAGGTATCTTACTCACAATAGAACAGGTCCATAATCCATTTTAAAAAGCTGCATTTCAATTCTATAGAATTGTGATTCATAGCTCACACACTTTAGGATTATTACAGATTTTTTTCCTTTTCTTTTCCTAGTATGGAGAATCATAATGAAAATAATTCATAAAACTTTTGGGGGACCTTCAGATGAAAGCACCATAGACAGGAATATTCAAAAAGCTCAGCATCCACAATCAGTTAAATGGGTGCAATCTCTTTGTTGGATTGAATCATTTGTAGTGAGTGGCAAATTCTCCACTGATTTCAAGGGTGATGTGGTCTCATCCTGCATGTTCAGATGAGCTCATGTTTAGGTTATAGAGCTCTTTGAAAATTTGTCTGTTGGAATTGCAGTGGATGCTGCTGAGAGCTGAGCACTTTTTGAAGTCTGGTCCCTACCTAGGTGCCTAAATGAGAATCTGATTGCTTTTGAAAACCTGACTTCCCATAGGGAGTGCTCATCACTTGTGATTTTGTGTAAATACCACATGGACAATCTTTGGCTGTTATTATCAACAAAGCACCACTGAAGTTAGTGCTTTTAAAATAGGTAGCAAGTAGAAAGAAGTGTAGAGTATATAATTTGATTTAGTTTTTTGCTTATCTTCACACAGTGCTCCCATTCTGAGCAAAATAAGAGCTCGGGTCTTTTCTCCTTACTTTAGGAAACTGATTGAACTGAAACAGAACTTTATCTGAACAACACCAGGATTAGGAACCAAAGTCATAGTGTCTGAGAGCATATTTTCTCCTGTGATGAAAACTTGTGTTAGGAAGACTCTTCCTTGCTTCCTGTACCTGATTTCTGTACCACAAAGTCCAGTCATTAACTGTTGGGTTTTTTTCTTCATATAACTTTTCCCTTCTGTGAGATGTCAATTTTCTGAGAAACAAAAAATATATGATTTTTTATGAAGCCAAAAAAGTATTCCGACAGCAGAATATGATGCTGCTCTGTGTAGTTACCCTTTATGGGCTTCATTTGAGATTTTCCCCCAAGATGCGCAAGGACTTGATTTGATTTTTCAGTTGCTCAGACACGTTTGGTATAGCTATAATAAGCATTGCAGTAAGATTCCTCATAATTTATCATGGTTTGGATTCAGCTATGCTCTCATTGTCTTGCCAAAGTTTTACAGACCTCTTATGAGGCTGATTACTATTGTCAAAGAAAACCGTAGGAAACCTGGCTAGATCTGTGTAGTTGAAATCTTTGTCAAGGTTTCATTCTTTTGCAGAAGTTGTTTTACCTTTCCTTATATTAGCATATGAAATGCTCTAGCAGAATGGGTTAGGGCTTGTCTTTCAAATATAAGTCTCTCTAATACAGTAGTATGGCTAATTTATACTTTGCCTCACATGTGAATATCAGTGAAAAAAGAAAAAAAGAATAACACTTCTAAGACCAATATAGGTTAAAATGAAATATTTAAGTAATTATTTATCATTTTATGAAGTGAATTATTTTGCTGAATTCTGCTTTTGAAAGCTGCAGCATAAAGCCAGAATAAACATGTTGGTTAACCAGAGTGATGCCAATGTACAATAATATGGCTTGGAGCAGAATTGTTTTTCCTTTTGCTTACCAAACATCCCNAAAAAAAAAAAAAAAAAGGAAGAGAAGTATAGGAATTCTTGTGAGTACAAAGGGGAGGCAAGGAAAATCACGACCCATAGTTTCTGCTCCAAAGACTCTTGATATTTTGCATTAGTGTAATTAGCGTTCAAGGAAGGAAGCGATCCCATACTCATGAGCAAGAAACAAGAGTTGTTCACATAACTGTGCAGGCAAGTCATCTTCTTTTTCATAAAATGAATTTTTAATATTGTGGAGTTTGGGTTTATTTTTGGTCCTTGATGAACTCAGTAGGATGGATGAAGGTCACCTCTGCTATAACAGCAGATAGTCTGTCTACTGAAGGGATGTGAAAGGTGGTACCTACAGGTGTTGTGGGTGGATTTTATTATCTTTGGAGTAAAACTGAACTGGGAAATTGAACTGAGGTATCCCTTCACTTGGATTAGAAGTCTCACCATGAATGCAATAAATAAAAAGACATAACTACATATTATAAAGAGCCTGAGCACTGTTCTCATAAATGGCAGCTCAGCAGTGCAAGAGATAAGTAAAAATGTGTCATTAAACTCTGTCCTTTGTGAATATGGGCAAGAGGTTAAGACTAGTTTATAGTTTAAAAGTGATAAATTCTGTTTACGTGAGTTTACCATCAACTGCACCTCCGATTTCTCTTCAAGAGAGACTATGCAGTGAAGGGGGGCATCTAAGCCCTATATCAGGGTAGGTATTACATGTAGCATCCACAGGGAGCCCTGGCTTTGTCTCTATCCATAATGTCTGGTTATTATGGCACTCATGCCTCTTGTTTGTTTGTAAAGTCTTCCTTTAGCCTCCTCAACAGGACATATCAAAAGAAAAAGGGGACAGGAAAGGAGAATCTGAGGCTTTCCACTAACACACGCTGTTTTTAATTGCCTAGCTCTAGACAGATCCACTGCTTATTGTGGAGGCTGCCTTAGTCATAATTTGGAGGTACTTTGGGAAACTCTGGCATCCTGCACATTATACTGCACATTGAGGCACAGGCACTGAGGTGCTACAGTGCCTGTTCTCACAATACTGGGCATTTAAGCCTTAAACTGTTGCCAATTTATACTAAATATATGATGAGAAGAGGACTAAAAATGGTGACTACAGCATTAAAGCTTGGGAAGACTTCACTGAGACAAAAAAAAAAAATCAGTGGCAGAGCTCTCACAGAAATAGAAACAATATAGAAAAAAACATTTTCATTAGTATGGTGTGACAATTTTGAGGAAAGAACATGTGTTAACAGTCCAAAATATACAGAGAGGAAAACAGTGCAGTGTTGCACACAAGGCAAATTGATTGAGGAAGGCCGAAGCGCAGTTTCTACCAAATATGCTGAGAAGTCTTTCTTGTTAAATTGAATTTGGAGCATATCTCAAGTACAAAACAGTGTTATCCAGAGTGCTCCAGATGAATATTATCTTGAGCCAACATCTAACTATATTAATGCCTTTCACTGACTTTGGTGCCACAGAATGAAATGGCAGCAAAATGTCCAATATATGATTCCTTTTATTACTATTGATGCCATAAATGACACTTTCCCTGGACTATCAACACATATTAATTAGTATTCACCACCCCCAGTAGGGTTTCCACCTGTCAAATTGTGAATCTCATTGATTAATTAGATATTTTAGCAATAAATAATCTCTGCTACCTGATTTAATGCATCCTCTTTTCTGTAGGTACTACCTCATTCAGAAAAATTGAAGCAGCGTGGAAATAGCTAAAGATTTTAATCACAGTAAAAATTAGAAGACTAATTTATAGAACTAGAACCACCTACATCATATACTATACTAATATAAATTCCTCAGTATGACAGAAAAAACTACTACTACCAGGGGAGAAATCCAAAACTAATAAAAGTTTGATGTGCAAACATGGAAGAAATATCATCTGTATTAATGCATGTTGCTGTAAAGACTCCTGGATTTTTCACAACTCTCTCAAATTTCTCTGAAAAATCACAATGTCATTTCACTTTATATGATCCCTGGAGGCATAGCTAGCAGGTAATTATTTTTGATAACTTTTTCTTTCCCACCCTAGAGCACTTCTGTGTATACACTGAGTATATTTAACACTTCATTATTCAACAGACATTTATTTTACCTACAATTAATAGTTAAATAAGTGAAAAATACTGAACAGGTTTTTTAGTAGGAACTTTTAAAAATACACACAAGCTTCTGTATTATTCTCAATCCCTATTGGAAAAAATAAATAAGTAAAACTAAAACATATTCTGGACAAGTAAAATCAAATTCTGACTGACAACTTTTGTATCTGTTCAAGCATATACAATTTTGAAATTACTGACATATTAAGTTTTCATCCACCTTGGAAAAAAATGGATGTGTACTGAAAATGCTGACAAACCCCTTTCAATGGCGTGGCCATTGGATGCTAATATAATTAAGTTCCAGAATAAGATACAGCATGTTAGTGATACAACCTGTCAGGAATTTTGCACTGATTTATGGTCTGCAACTAACAAGAGAGCACCAACAGGACAAGCAATATTGCACATATTGTTAAGAGGAAACATTTTCTACTAAACTTTTAAAGGGAAATGTTATCATTAGGTTTTCTAGATGAGATCTTTTCAAAGTTATTTAGGTACCTACATGTACAAATAGGTGTCTGCTTTAATTCTAAAAGACTGTAGGCAACTTGGTACTGCTTTTTTAGTAAGAGTCAAATATCTATGAATACAAAAAAATCAAAAGTGATGCAGTATAGAAACAACATAGAATTCAAAAGCTTTTGTTTTCAGGTGAAATGAGTGTTGGTAACATCATTTCCACAAAAACGGTAAGCAGTTAAATACAATGGAAAAGCGTCCACTTAGCTAAAACTAGCTCTCAGACAGATCTATATAGTATGCTCTACTAGTGGGCAGAAAACATGATTTATGATATGTCAAGAAAAGATAGTAGTAATAACGAATAATTAAAATCAAGGGGTTTCTTAAGAAAGACAAAAATATTGTTTAANCCACTAAATTCTGAAACATATTCTTATCTGCTGATTTAGGATTTAGGTCCCATTACACATTTCTAAATTTTGTCTGTTTATATGGTACGTTTCTATACATATATATGTAGTTGTTCCTCATTTTCAGAAAACCTGTGGTGACCTGATACACTATTTAAATAAATGTGAGAAGGAAAATAATAAAAATTTATTTTGTTGAAAAAAATTTTGGGATATACATTGCTCATTTCACTGTGAAAAGTGGCCTGTGAAAACAGCTGGCTCATGAGCTGGTACTTAAAAGAGCAGATTACAGCCAACTAGCCAGAGAAAGACTGGACAGCTGAGCAGATATGACACATTTTGAGGAAGACTTCCTAATAATATTCCTAATAAATGTTATATCACTCAGCATGATACAAGGAACAAATAGTGATGTAGGTTCCAGTGACAGCTTCTACTTTGTCTGATGGTATTTGTACAATGAAGGAGACATTTTGCAACAAATAAGGTGCTTTTTTTTTCTGTTTTAATAGAAAAATGAAGTTATATCTTTTCTATGTTCCTTGCAAAGTGCAACATATCAAATCTTGATGCCTTTTGGATAAACCCAGAATACAATTTCTTTTAGAACAGAACACTCTGCAGTTCCAGGGATATCTCGGTATGGAACCAGACAAAGCAGATTAAACTTTGCTCTAGATTTTCACTTCAGCTGCTTTCATTTGGCCCAGTTATAAATATTAACCTGCGCTCAACTTGGGATTTTTATCAAAATAGACCAGCTGTGATTTTGGTGACATGTGCTACTTTAGATAAAACTTTTTGCCCAATGGACAACCTAGGTCAGGTGATCTGTTTAATATCAAAGGAAGCCATAGAATGTTCGTAGTTTCTTGATTCAGTATATCTTTACCATCAATCTATTTTTTGTGTCAAGAAACAGAATCAATGGATGCACAACAATTTCATTGTTCTGGTAAATATTTTTCAGTTCAGTTCCAGGATAGGCACTGCTGTTTGCTGCATTGCTTTTCTTCTCTTTTATCTTTCAAATCTTCCCACTGTTGAATTAATTCCAATAACCCATTCATACTTCTGATCAAACAGCATTCATTTTTGTTCTTCCCATTACTTGGGAATAAGTAAAGCACAGGGGAGTGGATATAATCTCTTGTATTTAATAAGTTTTAAATTAGCTTTCTTCTTTTGCCTCTTAATATTGCCATACAAAATTCTGTTAGCAGTGAAAACATTTCCTTCAGCTGGGTAATGTGCAAGCAGGAATTTCAGGGTAGTTATACTGCAACTACGCTTTCTGGCCAAAAAAAACAATTATATTACTGGGAATAAGTAAAGTGTAATTATAATCTTGGTAATGCAACCTGGATTCTAATAGTTATTTTAAAAAATAAAATATCAAATAGAAAATAAAAAGGCATCTGTCACATAAATATCATTCCAGTTCTGTGAATTGGAGTTACTTACAAAAAAAACCCCAGCCCTTCCACAATGTAGCTAGACTGTATCTTATATAAAACTACCGTGTAAATGAACTGAATGTATTAAATTTAATTTAATGGCACTACACTTCAATGATTGTTATAAAAAATCTCTTGCAAGGTCATGAATTTCCACTATGAAGGGCAGCCTCCAGCTTGGCAGCTTGCAGCCTGCAAGGTAAAGTATTTTAGACATGAGTATAATCATTAGTCCTTATTATTCACTGACAGGGCTGTAAAAACATAACATCGGATTAACACAGTTGTCATACAAGTGTGATTGTTTTACAGAATGTTGCTTTTACACATGTCCCCTCAAGCAATAAATTATTTCTCAGATTAAATCATTTGCACTAATCTGGGCCTTTCAGCTACTCTTATGTGAATAAATTATTCCTTTTCTTAATATAATTGCTAAAATATTCATTGTTTTAGAAAAAGTAGATTCTGTTTTGACTTTGGTCAGGAATTATGATTGCATATTTGAATGCAGCAGACAACAAGAATACACATTCTAGATATTAATGTGGGAAATAACTTGGAAAGACAAAGACTAGAGAGGTGAAAATGTCTTTAACGGGAATAACATAACTGTTTTTCAAATTATGTAGCTGTTGACAGTTTCATAATTTATATAACAGTGATTTTCACTCTGAAGTTCTAGGTACTTAAATTTAATTTTCACAAGGATTTATGTGTGTATGTATGTGTAACCTTTTATTCCATAAAACTTTCACAGAACAATTTCACTTTATGCAAACTATGCAAACAGCATGTAGCAAGAATTAACAGTCTTCATTGGGAAAGAGATGTTTCAAAAATGCTCTGAGATCTCAGGGACTCCAGAACAAGGGTCTGAAGATCTGATGAGGTGATATTCCTCATGATTTGGTTCTTTGCTTGGTTCCAGGTTTTGATTCAATGCTTGAGATTATGGTGGTTCCTGTAAGCGGATTCAAGTCCTATAGAGAAGACAATGCTGCTGACCTGTTGGTGCACAAAAGCTTGAAAAAAAGTAGAAATTGTCCTGTGCAGCTGTTCTGTATTCGTTTCTATAAATAAGCAGAAACATAGACTTTAATGAATATGTGAGTATCTGAATAAAGCTGTTATCTTTCTAATTTTGCATTAAATTTAGAGTTACTTTGCTGAATTCATGAGCAACATTATTTATTCTTGTTGGTGTAGCTAAAATTAAAAAGTGATGCAAAAGATCAATTTCTGTCATCTTCCTAAAAAGAATAAAAACATATCAATACACGAGATGTTGAGTTTTGTTGTTGTAAAGCTTTTAAATTATGCCTTGGTTGCCAATGGTTGGCAATAAAAATCCCTTTCTCTTGGGAAAAGGATACTACTCTGTTTTATGCCATGCAAAGATAATGCTTCCACAGGATATCAACAAACAAAACAATGGAGTTGGAGTACGAGCAGTAAGGCTATTCCCAGCTCTGCCATTGATATTGTATCTTGTATGAAATTCTTATCTCTTTTTGCCTCGAATTGCAATCATGTCCTTAGTTCATTCTCTCCTCTGCACAACGTATTGCTAACATTCCCTGCTGCAAATTAAAAGAGCAGTTTGAACTGTTAAACATTGGTTTATTTAAAAGCTGCACTTCTAAGAGCTCTAAGGGTTTTTCCCACTTTGTAATATAGAG
Source organism: Anarhynchus alexandrinus (assembly GCA_008711295.1). Taxonomy (NCBI): domain Eukaryota; kingdom Metazoa; phylum Chordata; class Aves; order Charadriiformes; family Charadriidae; genus Anarhynchus; species Anarhynchus alexandrinus. Next base: position 34,323 of record VUYV01000723.1, on the reverse strand, counting down.
GTACCTTTCTCTGTATAAGTATATAGTTGAATTATTGTCATGTTTTCGAGTGATGGCCATACAACTGTTAATTTCCTCTAGCATCCAATTAAACATTCTGTACTCATTTGATACAAATGCAGATGTCAGAAATCTGATGTGTCTTTAAGGTTTCCACAGTACTGATTAACTTCACAACTTTGATACAGCGTTAGCCGATCTCCAGCTATTTAGCAGATGAGTGAAATCACATTATCACAAAGTACTGTCAAATGGGTACATTCTCTTCAGTGTACAGAGTACTCATGATTTCAGTGAGTATCTCAGCACATTTCACTGTATTTTCTTGCCTTTTATAGCACCCTAATTGAAAGACAAGAAGAAAAGGGATTTTGTTAAATGATTATCAGTAGCATGAGGTCTGAACTAAGAACAGATCTGGTTGTGACCCTGTTAAAAAACATTCTTTCACTGTATCTGACAGAACCTGAACTAGTCTGGTGGCTACCATGTTATAACAGGACTTCAAATCAGGATGAGATGCATAGATAAAATCAATCTTCAATTGTTTTCAGAGAGGCATAACCAGATAGCAATACAAAAATTTCATAACTGAGATAAAATAAGTGGTCCGTATGATGTAAATGTAGACATGAATTAAATGCTCTGTAAGGGTGAAAAAATTAGAAACCAGAAATAAGACAAAACTCCTGAAAAACTTGTCACAGTTACTCTTGTAGGGATTATGACACATACCATATCTCCCCTGGATTCCCCTGCTAATTTTCTGATATCACATTTCTTGCATTTACCTCCCACCTTCATAAACTTTTAGCATTTGTATTATTAGTAGTATAAATAGCACTTCCTGATATTGTCTTACATAGTTTCTTTTGTTTAACTTTTAATAAAGCTGAGTTGTATTCTGGTTTAACATTTTAAAAAATCTGCAGTTCTGTACTACACTAAAAAGGACCAAAATTCATTATTTATTCTGTCATATTTGTAATTCCGATTTACTTACGAATGCTTAGATAAAGTCTGTTAATATCAGTAGATGCTCTATTTAGATTCCACCCTGAATTGCATAGAAAAGACTGCAGGTTAAAAGTGAAGTTATGATGCACAATGATGCTACACAAGATCTATTTTTCAGGGAGAGATTTATTCCAGTTACTTGTTCTTCATTCACTCAATTGAAATTGTTTGTCATAAACATTTTTGACATAAGCCCTGAAGGCAAGAAATCTGACTAATGACAACCTGTATAAGTTGCTATAAGGTGCAAACGAATAACGTAGTATACATATAGCCAATGGCTAGGATTTGTCACTAAGGCTTTGTAAACATAACCATGTTTTACTTCACAAAAATTTCTTAAGGAGAAGTAACATTTTCAAGACCTTTTTCTCAGTGGTGAAATTTCAATGTGCCTTTCCCAGGACATGGCAAAGTAGCATAGTCAAAGTAGCAAGGTGTTATTCTGAATACAAAACTGCAAATTTCTCCAGTTTGCTACTATTAGAGCCAACAGTTTTGATAGAGAATTAAGCTTTTATTCTGAACAGCAGCATCTAAAAGTTAAATACAGGATTACAAAAAGTTATTTTCTGCACATTAAAAAATGTTATTACCCTAAATTATACTGATCTTGTTTTTTTCATGACATTCAGGCCTTGTTCAATTTTTAGGTCATCTCAGATCTAACGTCAAATACATGTCCATTTTAGTTTTTAGTTTAGTCCAGTGCCTGATACCAATCACAGCACCTTATTTTGCTGAATTTAACCTGCCCTTGTCTGTCCTATGTAAGTTTTTGGAGATACTGTTAAAAGAGAAAAAGTACTGCTCAACAAAATAATTGTATAAATATATTTTTTTAAATTCTATTCATTCTGCATCTACCTTTTATTCTTCATAATTTTTTTTCCTGCCAATTCAAACTACTTAGACACAGGATGACATACCCCAAGATCCCCATGAACACACAGTTGTTGCATGGACATCAGGCATTCCCTAATTTCCTTACTCCATTTTAACAGAGTACTTATTCTGAAGAATTTGTCTGTTTAACTGATTAAAGTGTGTCTGCCAAAAAATGTGGTAGTGTAGAATTATAACTATATAGGAAAATTGGCCTAATAATCTGTTATCAACAAATAATTGGGAGTCTCCTCAGCAACAAGAACTAAAATGGCTATTCTTGATTTAGTTGTATGAAAATTAGTGACAATCCATTGTGTTCAAATAATTTACTTCTGTCTTTTGTATTTGGTGAAAGACAATGTGCAGCCCATACAATAAGTATAACTTGATTTAAAGAAAAAAATCTAAAAGCCATCAGATGAAGAAATATGTTTAGACTGGGGAAAACACTAAATGTTTACCATAATGTGTGATTGTGGATTTGGTGTGGCAAGGGCTGATCTGAATATTTTTTATTTCCAGTTTTATGAATTCTCTCATCAAATGTGTCTTACTCAGAAATTCCATTTAGTATTGTACTGGGCAATTACCATCGAGCTATTTGTAAAGAAATACATAAAACATAAAATAGAAATACCTAACAAGCTATTTAGAAGACTCTGAAGAACTTTTGTTCTGTATTCTTATCTGTTATTTAAGAAAGTATCTCCCATTCTTTAATAAAAAGGCATTCAATAACAACTAACAGCTACAAGTTATTGCCATTTAATTCTGAAATAATTTTAAAGCAAATTATCATGTATGTTAAAATTCCTATTATAAAAATATTTCATGTTTTCTACTAGTAAATATAAAGATCTATAGCATCTTTTTACATGTTTTTCACCACTTTCACTTATATTAAAAATTATTATTATAAATTTTTAAATACATGTTTTACTTTCATTCAGACGATTCATTTCATAAAATTGCATAAGTATAGGAGCATACATTACAGTTACTAGCTTTTCTGAGACCCAAATTTTCTTTTTGTAAATGTTATCTAGATTTGAACCTATACAGACAACTGATAAATTTTCTGTGACTGTTTCTGTAACAGTGGAGAATCTTTTATCAATGATTCAAAAACTGGATGGTATTTACTTGGTGGCTGTGAAAATGGAGAAAATACCATCTGTCTGTGTAAATATGTTCAGAATTAGGGATACTTGCAAGAAAACCCTATCCCTGCAATATAAGAATGGTTCATTATAAAACTTTTTGGGAATCTATGTTTGTTACAACAAACTCTCTTCATTCAGATAGCCTTCCACCTTTGTAGACCTTATAAACAGGATAGAGAATTTGAGAGCTATGAAGCATCAGTGAAGAAAGAAAACAGTTCACTTGTTACCATCATGCCACCTTATGAATACATGCTATTTTATGCATTATACACTCAATGTAGGAGTACCTGAGCGACGTCAATCCTTTTTGCTTAAGCTCTGGCCTATTAGTCAAGAATGCTCTTCTTTCACCTGCAACACCTACATAGGTGCTACATGCAACATGCATTTGAGATGGTCAGAATAAGAGACAAGAAATGGGATCTAAGGATGCTCCATTTAAGAGATGTGTCCTTTGCCACATGGCCACTGAAATCAGTACTTAAGTCTTTTGTTGAATTCCATATTATGTCTATAATAGCCTGTAACTTTTGGCAACGGCAAGTGCTTGAAGATACCCTAGCTACGAATATGTATGGGATGATTTAAAAATTAATATAACGGCACTAGAAATATGTAATATAGAATTTCTTAATATGTTCAGTTTTGTCTTTTAAGTATTTGTCTTAAGCTATTTAGTACATCTCAATGACAAAGTTGCCAAGTTTTGTTTTATTATACAATTTTTATTAGCTATTGTACTGTGTTCATAAACTCTACTCCTAGACAGAAGGAAACAGTAAAACTGTCATATTCAATTGAAATATCACCCTGTGGTGTAGCCACAACTATAAATGAAAACATATCCAAAAATGTTGCATGTTTGAAAAGGTCAAGTTAGCAAAATAACAGTTCAGGAACAGATTTTGTATTGGTGGACATAATATAACAATGACTGTCAAAACAAGAATTTAATAAAATAAAAAATTTTAGGAATGACCCCTATTAACTGAGTAAAGGTATAGATATTTCAGTCATTAAGTTCAACATCATATATCATGCTGGTTTCTTCTTAGCTGATTGCTTTCCTAGCTGGGTTGTGAAACAAAGGAAAATAAACCAGCTCTTCCTAATTGTCTCGTGGCCCCTGTTTCTTTTTTCCATAATGATCCCTTTTCTGCAATAAGATTCAATCGTTAATTTCCTGTTGTAGTTCAGGGAGTTTTTGACATCTTTTTGGAATCAGGTAAGAAGCATGGTGACACCCTAACCAGAAAATTCTAAGAGTACAAAAGTAGCTATTTGAGTAACCCATTTTCAAATGAAGACCAGAATTCAAGGACACGTCACAGTTTATAGAATCGATTTATAGAAATGCTCTTGATAAGTTTGGGGTTTTTTTTATATTTCTGTGAAATGCTATATTTTGTATTTTACTAGAAAAAATCACTAAGCTTGACATAAACCTAGTTGGATTTCTTGTGTTACAGAAACGTTGTTTGTTGTTTTTTACTTATTTTTATATCTTAGTCTGTCTCTCAGTTGATGTTGTTGGTTCGTTTTCTTCTTCTTTTTTTTTTTTTTTTATTTCTCCTTTCTAATTCTATATTTTGAAATATGTAGGTCTTTGGTAACTTTTTAAAAAATAAAACTAATTTTGACTTAAAACTTGCTATATGGAGACGCGATGTTTAAATTTTCATAGTTAACATATCTGAAAAGGTTTAAATTCTTTGTATAGTTATTCTGGTACTAGGACTGAAATTCAAGGAAGTACTAATTTTGTTAAGAAGTGTACACCTAAGTTCATTTTAGTCCTCAGATACTTCAATTTTTAGGCAGACTGATAAGAATCATCTAAGTTAAAGAATGTACGGTTGCTGAACAATAAATATATGTGAACTCTCCTCAGAATTTTTCATTATGTTTCACAATACAAAGTTTATCTACAAGGCTTTGAAAATAAGCAATGTGACATGACTTCTGTCCCATTTCTTTTTCTTGTTCCCCCCAAAAGGCATAAAGCAAACTATATATATAGCTATTTCCAAGCTTTTATTGTGTTATGAAATGAAGTTCTGGTTTAATGTACATGGAAATTAAAACATTGAATAAAAATTAAAAGGAAGGAAAATGAAAACTAAATGAAAGAAAACTGGAATGGAATGGAAGAAATGCTGACCCCTGAGTTATTAAACAACTTACAGTTCATTCCAGAAGCAGCAGAAGACTTTCTTCAAGCATGGGCATTAATGTTTCAGGTCTCTGTATTTACACCATTTTGGATAGTAGTAACTCAAAATGATACAGCCAGTCTGTTTCAAAAATATTATGTTATGGCTGGTCTGGCTTTTAGTGAAACTGAAAAACAGACATTAACATGGGATAGGAAAAAGCTAAATGAACTATCTTATTTATAGATGCATTGATATTTAATCTGTACATTTCATTTTGAGTAGACGGGCTCATCTCAGCTCTAACATGTAAATTCAACTGGTGCCTGGCAGATTCTCTGTTCTCCTTTGTTCTACATCACTGTGCCAAACCCAGACAAAATAATATTTTAGCGTTGACTTGCATTAACAGAAACAGAAAAGAAAAAAAAATAGAATCTTTATAATAAAAATTCATAGCAAAAATTCTCTTTAACTGTTTGAAATCAGTTATTTTTACAAGACTGGTAGTAGCTTTTATTTTCCTTCACTCACATGAATATGGGCAGGAACCACCTTAGAGACTATGAAATGAGAATATGAAATCCAAAATTTCAAAGCTCAAGTGATCAGCTGTTGAAGTACGGCTTTGCTTTAAGTATGTTCCACTATGCATGAAGTAAAGATATTTTATACCTAGGGGTTTTTTTGCCTTGATTTATTTTAGAAAATATATCTTGTGAGTTTTCATTGCTCGTGTAAGTTTCAGTACATCTGGGCTAGTTTAGGTTTGTGAATGTTTCCATTTAAATGCTAGTGAAAAATGGCAAAATATACAAATTTGGTGAAATGAAGATCTGGCAAACTACATGCAACCAACCTAACCTCAGTCCCTGGACACATGAAGAACAAAAAGGTGATGGGGAGTAGTCAGCATGGATTTATAAAGGGGAACATTTACATTGCTTTCTACAATGAGGTGACTAGTTTGGTGGATGAGGGGAGAGCAGTGGATGTTGTTTACCTCCGCTCAACAGCCTATGATGCTGTTTAGTATAATGCCGTCATAGACAAGCTGATAAAGTGCTATTAGACAAGAGGGCAGTGGGGTGGATTGAAAACTGCCTAAACAACCAGGTCCCAAAAGTTCTGATGAGTAGCACAAAGTCAAGTTGGAGGCAAGACACTAGTGGTGCTCCTCACGGGTCAATACTGGGGCCAGTACTGTTCAACATATTTATTAACGATATGGTCACTGGGCTAGAGTGCATCTGCAACAAGTTCACAGAGGATACAAGGCTGGAAGGAGATGAGGAGAGAAAATGGACTTCACACAATCCAATGTGAATCATGCAGAAGCCATTTTATTGATAGTCTACCGTCCCTTAGATACAATTTTTCTATCCCTAATCGCGTTCATGCATTAGTTGATTGGTTAAAAGTCCTGTGCACGAGGCAAACATGCGACTCAGTTTCTTTCCCGATTGGTTCATCTAATCTCTGTTTTTCCACCTGCTCGTCTGGCTCCTCCAGGCCTTCTCATCTGACTCCTCCAGGCTTTCTCATCTGACTCCTCTAGGCTTGTTTTTCTCAATTCGTGTGAAACAGTCACTATTGCTCCTGTTTTTCTCCCCTCAAGGTAACTCAAGGATGAGAACCTACAGCCAGTTTGCTTCCTCGCACGGCTGGTTCAATATATGTCCATTGTCTCTTAAGTATGTTCCCACAAGGAGGGACTGATACACCAGATAGTTGTGCTGCCATTCAGAGGGACCTTGACAGGCTAGAGAACTGTACAGAGAGGAACCTCATGAATTTCAACAAAGGACAATTGTCCTGGTTCCGGCAGGGATGGGGTTCATTTCCCCAAGGATGTGGCAGGGGACACAGGTATTCCATACCATGTGAGCCATGCCCGGGCTATAGGGGGGAGCTGGCCAGGGGAGGGGACAGGAAATCACCGCTCAGAGCACGCTGGGGCAGTCCATGTCCAGTTGGTGAGCAGTGGTATTGTAATCGTGTTTGTATATTCCTTTATCAGTGTTATTGTTATTGTTTTTTTCTTTCCTTTGCTGTTCTGTTCAACTGCCTTTATCTCAACCCACGAGTTTTGCCTTTTTCTTCCGATTTTCCCCACGGCTGTGGGGGTTGAGTGAGCGGCCGCGTGGTTCTTTGTTGCTGGCTGAGGCCAAACCCTGAAAGCAATGCAAAGTCTTGCAGCTGGGGGCAAATAATGCCAGGCACCAGTAAAACATGGTGCCTGACCAGCTGGAAAGGAGCTTTGCCAAAATGGACCTTGGGGTCTTGATGGGCAACAAGCTGACCAGCAATGCACCCTCACAGCAAAAAAGACCAACAGTATCCTGGGCAGACTTGGCAGAATGTTGCTAGCAAGTTATGGGAGGTGATCCTTCCCCTCTACTCAGCATTGATGAGGTTGCATCTGGAATTCTGTGTTCAGCTCTGGGCTCCCCAGTACAAGAAAGATATGGATTTACAGAACGAGTCCAGTGTAAGATCACAAAGATGATTAAGGGACTGGAGCATCTTCTATGCATGGAGAGGCTGAAAGAGCTGGGACTGTTCAGCCCAGAGAAGAGAAGGCTCAGGGGGCTCTTATCCAGGTTCATACAAAAGTGGTGGGGAAGGAATGTAGAAAATTGAACCAGATTCTTAGCAGTGCTCACTGACAGGACAAGAAAGAATGAGAACAAAGTAAACACTCAAAATTTAATCCGAACACAAAACCCCACTTTTTTTCTTTGAGAGTGGTCTAACACTGGAACAAGTTACACAGAAAGGCTGTGAAGACTCCACCTGTGGAGATGTTCAAAACACAACAGGACATGGTCCTGGCAGCCTGCTCTAGCTGACCCTGCCTGAGCTGGGCAGGGCTGGACTAGATGATCTCCAGAGGTCCCTCCCAATCTAATTGCTTCTGTGAGACATATTATGTATATATAACATATTTAAATTTTATGCATATATTAAAAATATTGCTTGTACACATGTGTGCACACACACTTTCTTTTTTTTTTTTGGCCATGGTCAAATGTGCATATCATGCGTCTAATAAGGCTTCATAATACAACAAATATCTCAGGCAATCACTAATGAATCACTACAGGAGACTTCCTTTGAGTTCTGATAAACACATTGACACTCAAAGAAAGAAAACAAGTAGCAGAAGATGTTTGTTATCATTTCCAGGAACAGTTAGCCAAAATCTACTAACATTACAGACCTGTGGTTCCTTCTCACTAAATTTTCCAGATGTTGATAATATCTGTAAAAGGTAACATGTCCATGATCTTTAAGTAAACTAGGTACCTTTCCCACACTTTGAAATCTCATTAAAAAACTGTATTTCCTTCTACCTAAGGCAGAAAAATTCTTATTATTTGCAAAGTAGATTTTTTTATTCATTACATAGCAAATGTACTTTTAGGGTTTTTTTCTTTTTGGTTTTCTCTCTGTCCATATCATGAGTGTTTTAGCTTTCTTTGTTACTGTTACATGCTTTTTATGATTGAATGTCATCTTTCTCCCTGTAGCGCTTTTTTTTTCTCATATTTCTTCAGTTTGTATTTTATTTTAATCTTTTTAAAATTATGAGTATTTTGCCTTCATTTCATTTCACAGTTCCTAACATGATGGGAAGAAGAGGCTTGTATATTGCTTCATATGCATTTTGTTCATTTTGAATTGCAAATACAGTTTCCCAGCCTCCCACAATATGCGGCTGTTACAGTCATGGGTTTCAGGACAGTATTTCATAGAACACATTTGTGGTCACCTACTGCTTATTTCTTTTTTTATGTCTGTTAATCTCTCATTCAGGGGAACCTGAATCATCTTGAAAATGTATTTCTTTTTCTTATACCCAACATGTATCTTCTTCCCTCTTTTATATTTAATTATTTCCATTTTTACAAAATATTTTATTTATTTGTTTATTTAAAGATTTTTGTTGTTAGCCAATGAACTTTAGCCCGTGAAAGCAGCATAGAAACTATGAAACCTGAAGAGTTGCATGATTTTATATTTGCTTTGTTACTGCAATTCTTACAGAGTAGATCAAAATCTTAAATTTATGTCCTTGCTAGCAAAATTAGAAGTTCTTTGTCCTCAATATTAGGAGTCCTATTTTCATCCTCAATAGCTCTTCACAGTTATTTTTGTCTTCTGGTAATCCAACATATCCCTCTTTCTCCACAGAAGTAGTGAAAATGCCCGTATCCTTAATTATATATAGTTCACAGGTCAAAAAGGCAAGACTTGCTTTCTTAGTAGCTCTTGATCACGATACCTATTATTTTTCTCTAGTCCTTCTATTGCTTATCTTTATCATTAACTGTTAGCCAAGTTTTCTACATTTTTAGTCTGTTGTGTTTATTATAAACATTATAATTATTATTAAAATAATAAAATTATGCCGTCTTTGTCAATGCCTTTCAAAAGAGGCATAAAGTTGAGGCACCCAGGTTCTATAATGATAAGGTCAATAGAAGTATCTAAGTAGAAAAAAAAATTTAAATGACTGATTTAGTTGGTGAGAAAAGCTTGGAGGATAATGCCTTTCTATTAATAAGCTCAGGTAATTGTTAGCAAATAATACGTTAGCAGAATCATTATTAGCTTACAACCTTTTCCAGTCTCAAGGATATTGCTAAGAATAATAAGCATACTCTTTTAATGAAACTTGTCAGAAGTGCCTAGGATTCACAAAGCAGAGCTCAGTGTCCCTGTATTTGGCACTTGTGAGGCTGTATCTGGCACTGTATGAGCTGTTGTACATGAGGGATAATGACAAACTGGAGTGAGTCCAGCAGAGAATCAGCAAAATGCATCATGGTTGGAACATGTGAAGTATGAGAACCTAACAGACTTGAGTTTGTGAACCCTGAAGGGGAGAAGGATATGGGGCAGGAGGTGGGGCAAAACCTCCTGTCTTTAACCCCCTGAGGAGATGGAGCCAGACTCTTCTGAGAGGTACCCAGCAAATGGAAACGAGCTGCAGCAAGGAGGAGGAGGATTTTCACTGTGAGGTTGTTTCAGCACTGGCACAGGCTGCCCCAGGAGGCTGTGGAATCTCAGTCCTTGGAGGTCTTTACAGCTCTGGGTACAAGGCCCCAAGCAACCTGTGCTAGCTTTGGAGATGGCTCTGTTTGGAACAGGAGATTGGACTACAGATTTCTTAATACTTGACTTGTCAAAAAATATTTCTGTCTACTAATTCACCAGTACACCATGGGAATCCTCATTTTTATATACTTGTGAAAAGATTGTTTTCAGATGTGTTACAGTACTACAAAAAGTTAAAGGAACTTTGACTTTTCATATAAAATCAGAAAATTAATTTTTCAGAGCTTTGCAGAAACTTCACGGTATTTTCAGTAGACAAATAGGATGAAACTTGATCTGCGCCTGCTTCACTAGAAGAAAAAAATGAGATATCAGCAGAAGAGCAGTGAACTATAGCTGTATTTTTCAAACAAACAGGAGTGTCATTCATTGCCTTTCCTTCTTATTCTTAATACTATATTCAAGTAGTTGTTCTTAGATATGGTTCTTCGTATAAAAGTGAAGCCGATTACAGGAAGCTTAGACTCTTAGGCACTTCAGAGCAATACAAATTACAAATCATGACTCTATCTGGCAGAAGACCTTAGTCACCTACATAAATTAAATTAGCTGTATATTATTCGTGAAGTGTTTATAATGTATGAGAAAAGAGCACCCTGACATTACAGAGTTCAAGAAAATTTTCAGTTGTTGCTTTCTGTTTATATAGCTGTTGAAGCACTTTAAAATACATTGCCCACTATAGTGTGAAAATTGCAGTTTTCTTTTCTTTTCTTGCAGCAAAGAGGTAAAAGACAGATAAGTTTTGAGGTGGGAAGCCTTGACTTTTTCATTCTGTTTAGATCCACCCTAATATTCTACCATAAAATCACCCAAAGTATTCACCTCCTTAGACCTCATTAATTTCTGCATCTTCTTATCTCTCTTATATAAAAAAAAATTGGAGTCCAGGGCAACAAGTCAGAATGTCTTCTCATGAAGATTCTGTTTTCCCAGATATAGATGAAAGATTCTCAAAGAAATCACAACTCCTTTTCACCAAAGTAACATAGTTTACTTGCAGGTATTACCCTTTCTACTTTAAGGTATATTTTCCCTCTAAGGCTAGTCCCTTAGAGTATAAGTTTTCACCATAGTCTGATCACAGAGTCTAGTGCACACACTTTTATCATAATTTCTTTCTTTTATTTTGTGCAGTTGAGAAATTTGGGGGAAAAAACAGCATATCTAATCATTGGTCTGAGCTTAAAATTGAACATCATATATATATACTGTTGCCATGTGACATGGATGTACTAGAAGTAAATATATATATGTTGTGGGTATTACTTAAGAAATAATTTTGTATAGTTATGCATTGTCATTGATTGTAATCATGTATTCACAATAATTTCTCCCTGAAATCTTTTAGAACAATTAATGAAAATTAAAATAGAAAGTTGACATATTTGCTAATGAATTTTAAATCACTCTTAGAGCATACACTGTATTAGCAACACTATGGTAAAGAGAGTGTGTGGGTTGGTTCTGAGGGGTTTGGAAGCATCTCTCAGCAGTAATAAATACCAAAAATACTGAAAATTGTTTTTCCAAGTTCTAAATTCTATCTACTCACCAAAAGGGGACTTTTTATTCTTTTCTATTTCTTTTTTTAAATCAGGTCTCAAACTTAAATTGGCATTTTCCTGTTAGTGGACCTTTATCAGTATATGCCCTCATGAGCTGTTCATGTCCAAAGAAAGGTCATATGAAAGCTTGAAACCTAAAGGGTGAAAGGGCCTTTCAAGAGTGGGTGGAAAATGCTTTGTGTGTCTTGCAAATGGATGAAATTAATTTGGTCTCCTAATTTGTAAAATTAATAATGTTCATGTAGTCTTTCCAGTAAAAATTGTTGGAGGGTGACTATTGACATTTCCCTTGCTGGGTAAAACAAAACATTTCCTTCAGTAAACTTAGCATAAGAAAAAAAGGGAATACTAAGTACTGTCTTTAGTAATAATCTACCGAGAAACTTTCTCTCACCTCACTGTGTTCTGTAAAGTTTCATGTGAAAGCTGCATTTATAATGCAGAGGAGTTTTAGCCTTTGTAATAAGACTTTATGTAAGTACCATTTTGGTTCAATAAGTGTCATAGCAACCTACTATATTGTTTAAACACATTGGTCAAATCTGATAAAAATTTCCATCTGCGGTCCACAGAATGCCAACACATACACTTGCATACAATATTTCAGACATTTGATTTTCTCTGCTCATAGCTTTTATGACATCTGTTTCATGAGTGATGGAGTACTGCAGTATTTTTTCTTAAAATGTAACATAGCTGTGAAAGAAGTTTCCCAGAATATTAATACTCAGTTAACTTCTGTGGCAACTTTTTTTTTTTAAAGTAATAAAATGCAGCTGATATTAATATGACCTGTTCTTCCTCGGAAACCAAAACTGCAAGAACAAGTGGTATTTTACCATGCACCATTTCAGCTATCTTAACAAGATGTCATTCAAAGAAAAATTAAAAAAAACACATAATAGAGAATTCCTTGTCCTCAAAGGATGGTATAACAATGTCCTTTATTGTCTTTATTGACAATGAAATACTAATTTCTAGCCTCGACTGTTTATTACCTCATTGGCTTGAGCTACTGAAATTTGGCTGTGCAAGATTTCCTTAGCCTATAACTAAACTGGGAGCTAGGGAACACTTTCTGAATTTCAGGATTCAGGTCTGAGTCTTACCTATGCTACTTCTTACTGTGTTACTCCTCCTGAGGACAAGACACAATTTTTTGCTAAATCCATTCTTCCATTTCTTAGGGTTTTTTTTTGTGTTGTTTGTTTGTTTGTTTGTTTGTTTTGGTAGTGTTTGTTTTTTTTTTTTATAAGAAGGAAACCCAGACACTCAGCTAGAATTTCAGTAATTCTGTGCTCCACACTTCAATCAGGAGACCAGGATTGAAGGAGAGGTTTTGAATTTGCCTTTTCTGGACTAGATAATGATTCACACTAACCAGTTTCTGTCCTGATTTTCTGACAGTTCTGGTGAAAACCATGTAATAAATCAGTAGCTAGCAATAAAACAAACTCATCATGTAATTCGGGTAGCTTCGCGTACATTCTGCCTACCAATCCATCTCCTGCAGAGCTACTTATGCCATTTCAGACTTTCCAACAGTTTCAAGAACACATGGCAGTTTAAAAGATATGCCAGATAAATAATTCATTATTTCCCCTCTGAAACAGCTTATATGTGGAGGTGGTCTGAGGTACAGGACAGAGAATATTCAGGTTTTTTATGATAACAAGATTAAGATCTGATGTTTTTGCAAGTCATCTGTAAGACCACATGGAGCCTTAGACCCACAACATGGTAAATGGTTAACTTAGCAGTGAGGTATAAAATGTTCCCCTTCTATCCTGGAACATAACAAGTTATAAGAGCTCTTCACCTGTAAGTTTGATTTTCAAACATTCTCATCACTAAACTATTTCCTAAGTAGTCATGCTATAGCATATGTAGCGTATGCAGATAGCATAATGTCTAGTTATGGTTTATGAGTTTACTTGGCATAGTTAAAGACAATCTGAAAACTTAAGAATGCATATCTCCAACTGATCAAATCTTCATGTGTGTGCCACTATGACAAAAACCCTCACCCTCAGGAAGTCATTGTGTTTTATTAGATTGCCTTTGAATGTTACCTTGGTTTTAGTAATAGTGTTCATTTCTCTGGAGTAAGAGAAACAGTTTCTTAGCTCTAAATATTTTGACTATAATTAAGGATGCTTCAAGATGAAAATATATTGTGCCATCAGTTTTAAGAAGACGATAGGCTTAAAATGGAACAAAGTTTTAAGAACAGTAAACATTCCCAGTTTGTTTTCATGTTTGTTTCTTGGGTTTTTTGAGATGTATTAGAAAGTTTATTATCAAATAAACTGAGTTTTAGCAGAAAGGTTATATTATAGAATAAAAGAAATATAGGACACTCCCTCAATATTAATGCCTTGTGCTTCATGTTTCAATCTGATTTAATTTTCCATAGATACTACAGAACCTTGAGTGAAATGGTAGATTCACTGAAATTAAGATTATTGTCATTGTCACTTGTATACTTAAAAATTCCTCAGGAGTGTTGAATGCACCCACTTGCATTGGAAAGTCACACAGATATGGGTTATTCTCAAAAGCATAACCATTAAATGCAAACCAAAGGAAGTGTTCTCTTCAATAAGAAAGGACAGGAAAACAGTTTAATAAGTCAACGGTTCCTGTATACAATAAAAGGCATATTGCCTCCCATTCTCTTTATTTTAAATACACACAGACAACTTAGTGTATGATATACCCATATTAATTTGCAAGTGACATGAGATTTTGTTTTTATCACTTTCTCCTAAAGAATATTCAACTCGCTTATTATTTTCTTTCCTACCTCTTTTTAAAATAACCTTACTCAGCATAACAATTCATACACAGGAAGATAGTGACATCAGCTCCTGCAAGAAGCCATTTTAAGAAACCATTGCACAAATAATGAAACGGAAATAAAATGTGTTCTGGAAAACTGTATGATTCTACATTGATGCAGTAAATAAAGAGGGCATGAAGAAGTGCTCTAGATTGGAAAAAACTTCCTTTAAGCTTACAGTCAGACTAACTGACCACTAAAAAAATCAAATCTGTAAAACTGTATCTTTCTGGATTGAATGGGGAGGTGAAGTAGCTGAAATTTTTGACACACAAGTTTGAATAAGTTATGTGTTTCTGACAACTGATTTTTGCAGAAAAAAAAAAATGCATCAATTTTGAGGGTGGGTGGTCATTAACCAAATTGCATGCTGGTTTTTTTTTTTATAACTACCTTTCACAGAGCAGTAAGAAATCCCTTTTTGATTCTTAGGTCAATTTAGGCTCTTTCCTTTATTCATCTCTCATACTGGGAAAAAAATAAAAAGAAAACACTTCAAGTAATGGAAGGTGAAAAATGCTTCCTGCCACTTTCTATTTTCACCATTTTATAAATTCTCCTCCATCAAACCAAAAAAATAAAGATAAAAAAGGAAGGCTAGTTTTCCTCCTTTATATTATTTTAATTTCCTTGCCTCAATATATATAATGTGGGAAAAAGTTATGCAAAAATAATAAAATAAAATTGAAGTCTTTCTGATGTTTTCTAGGTTTCTTTCAGATACTCATTTTAGAATGGCCATAGATGCTTTTAAGCAATGAGTAATGTCTTTGGGGAAAAAAAAAAACAAAACAAAACCAAAAAACAAACCACAAGAGAAAATGTCATCTTGATGTTTTATTCCTGAGAATGAATTTAGCACGGTATGTGTTCATGAGGTCATGTTGCCATATCATTTCTGCAAGCATTGACAAATAATTGCTATATTAATGGCCCTGTGCAGTTGAAACAGAATGTGGCATTATCATTGAGTAGACATGTAGGGTTTGGGGGGATATGGAAATAAGGATTCATCAGTCACCAAGGGGATCTGCTCCAGGGCCAGCCTGACCCTGACCCAGGCAGTTTTGCTGAGATGAAGGGACACCAGGGCAGTGGAGATACCTACCAGGAGCCGACAGTTCTCCCGATAGGCGCTGAGGAGGTTTGGGCATTACCAGAGCAATTGCAACCACTTCCCTGCCTATAAAAAGCAGACTGGGGAGCACCAGCGACCGTGAGCACTGTGAACAGGTCAGGCAAAAAGGATGTGGCATGTCAGCCAGGGTGTGGTGTGTCACTTCACACAGAAAATCACATGAGAATGACACCTCTTTGAAGGAGGAGTATTCCACCAGTCCAACACCGGGCACCATCCTGTGACCATCTGCACGGGTCAGGGATGCTCATCCTACCTGACCCCCAAGGCAGAATGGTGGGCACTCGTCTGAGAGCAAAGGCTGCAGCTCAGGTTCGGGGATCTGCACCCCAGTGGTGGCCGATGCATCCACCCAGATGGAGCTGCGGAAGGGAGATGCTGCAGTGCAGACCTCAGACTGCAGGAGGTGCCTGGATCTTTCACCTAGGGCAGGGATAGGCAGCTGACCTGCCTGCAAAATGTGTGCCCAGGTGGAGGACCTCCTACAGCAGGTGGCTAAGCTGCAGGAGGCAGTGAAGAGGATGCGTAATATCAGGGAGGCTGAGAAGGAGATGGATAGCTGGNTTCCGATCGACCAATAGCCCATGGCCAAACATCCCCAAAACTCCCACACTGGCACACACAGATGGGAGGGGGGCCAGTAACATGGAAGAATGGAAGCTTGTGACAGCAAGGACCAACAAGAGTGAGAGACTTCCCCTGAAGACTGAGGTGCTCTTGCAGAGCTGCTTCACAGCTTTGCAGAGTGAAGAGGAAAGACCCATTGTATCAGGAGAGACAACGGAGCTGAGTAAGGCAACCCGATCTGCTCCTTGTATAACAGCTAAGAAAAGGCAATGGGTGATAGTGGTAGGTGACTCTCTTCTGACAGTTATGGAGGCACCCATTTGCCAACCTGATACACCCTCTAGGGAGGTGTGCTAACAAGGGGCTCATATCAGGGATGTCACCAAGAGACTACCAAGCCTCGTACAGTCCTCTAACTGTTATCCCCTGCTGTTGTTTCACATGGGAACTAGTGACACAGCCAGGAACAGCCTGAGGACTATCAAGAAAGATTATAGAACCCTGGGAACAGCAGTCAGGGACTCTGGGGTGTAAGTAGTTTTTTCATCAATCCTCCCGGTCAAAAGGAAGGGGGTTGATAGAGGCCATAGACTCTGTCACATCAACAAATGGCTATAGGACTGGTGCCATGGCCAGGGGTTTGGATACTTAGACCATGGGACTCTGAGAAACCTGGTCTACTGGGGCCTGATGGGGTCCACTTGTCAGAGAAGGGGAAGAGGACCTTTGGTTAGAGGTTTGCCAAGCTCGTGAAGAGGGCTTTAAACTAAAGTTGCCAGGGGAAGTGAACCTCAGTCCATCTCACTCTTACCAGTATGATGCCAATGCCAGTAATAGAAAAAAAATCACAACAGCAATCATACACATTTTGTCAATGACAAGCTTAAGTTTCCCACAGAACAACCAAAGTAATTGCTCCTAATTTTCTGTTCCTCCATATTTAGGTGCGCCATATGTTGTATCTTCTGGAAAAACACAGCTCCTTAAGAAAATGAATATATAAGGCAGACACTGGCTCCAGTGAAGATCACAAAACGGCCTATAATGCTTACATCAGTAAGAATGTCAGAAACTCAGTTGAGTTTATTTCTTAATTTTGAAGCTTTCTGTTGCTTTAGCAGTTTTAAAGTAACCTGCTATTTATGGTCAGAACCAAATTACATTAACAGTCCATAAATGCACGGCTTCCTGCCAGCCGTAATACTTTGTAATCTGACAGATATTGCTATGAAGGAATCATTATTTGTATTTATTTTTTGTTCTGCTTATTTTATAAACAATCTTCAGGAGGATATTTTTGTCTGTTTTAATAGAATATGCAAGCTATCATTTAAAAGAAAATTCTCATTCAGATTTTTACCTTGATAGCTCTGCATTTTTTGAGTCTGTAATACATTTGTCTGAAATAAGCATGAGCAACTGTGTTTTTCCCTTTAAAATGGAAATAATACTAATTTAGAAAGTGGTTTTGTGTAACCAAATGGGTTACATATCAGGAATGTATGTCATGAAAAGGTACTTTTATAATATGGTATTCAAAAACAGCTTTATAATTAAACATGATTATTATTAAATGTGGTCCCAAAATCACATCTACAGTAAATCCCAGTGTTCTAAATTAATTCTGGTTCTAGTCAGAGTGTTCAAAAAGGAGTCAACTTTATAAGAAAGCTCTAGAGAAGAGTAGAAGTAACATAACAAAGAGGAGTGGGAAAGAAAGTAAGACCCCAATTCCGTAAAGCTCCAGTGTCTGCTCTACTGTTCCTTAACACCTATCTCATCCCCATTCATCACATTGCCTTCCAAATCCATACTAACTGGAAGCTGAATATCTTGCCATCATGTTTTCAGCCCACTCGGTTGGCAGCATAGCATTTAATTTTATCTGCACTGCTAAGAAGCCTTAAACTGTCTATAGAACTGTTAGAGATGGGTTTAATCTCCATTGAGTCTGACAGCTTTAAGCACTATCCTTCATTGCAGAAATCTGAGATATGATGTATTCCTCTCAAAAAAAAAAAAAAAGGCAGCAGAGTAATTTGTATGCAACGACCTCAGAGGTTTTATGGATTTTATTTTATTTTTAATGTTTTCATGTTTGTTGTCTTTTTGCAGCTAATTAGATAAAAGAAGAATACTTGAAGGGGAAAACCCTTCAATGTATTCTTCAAAAGGTATTTTATCACAGAATAACATGCTGCTTTTAAAACTGCATGTTGTTGAGCTCTCTTAAAGTAGTCCATAATCTGAGGAGAAAAACACAAGTACCAGATTTTTCCAACTTAAAATTATATGTAATATACAAAAACGTATCTAAAGATTCTGAAAGAGCAGAAAAATCACATCAAAGTGGCATTTCCATCCAAATCAGAAAAAATATCCATTCTCAGTAGAAATAGATCAAATTACTGAATTTCAATAAATAAAATCAATTATTTGTATCAGCTGAAGACAAGGTCAATTTTATTATGTTGATGGAGGTTAAGAAAACATATCCTTTTCAATAATATTTTTGATAAATTTTGCTAGTAATACCATTGCCAGTATATATATCATTCCTACATCATGCAATCTTCTATATTTGTCTCAGTATTTGCTATATAAAAGAAACACTGCAATGGCAAAACCTTACCAGCCCTTTGAACTATCGACATGTGTTTTACTGTAGTACTTCTAACCTTTTCAATCACCTGCTGTTAAGTTGGGTAGCAAGTGGCTCCAGTTGCCTGTATATGTTCAGCCTTAATAAAGATAGACAAGTGAGCTGGTTTAAGGACAAACTTCCAAAACAAAATTTATTCTTCCACTTCATTATATGTACCTATACATTATAATGCTTGGATGGTATTTTTACACACAGTAAGATAGGAAATGTTTGATTTTCCTTATTTTTCAGATGAAGACTTGTATTACTTTGTATTGGTTACTGTACATTTATAAATGAGCAGCTTAGAATGATCAAAACCAGTTCATATGGATGACCAGATCCTGCTATCAGCTACACCAAAGCAGCTTTTCTGAAGCACATGGAGTTAGCTGAGATTTACACAAGTATAACAGAATCAATTAACTTAGACCCCAGTTTTCAGATAGCTAATTGGAGAAATATGCAGTGATAAAAAATGTTAATTATCATGGAATAAGGTACTGCAGAGAAATAGTGTTTTCTTTCATTCATTTTTTTTTCCTTAGAGAACATTTCCTGGGCAATTTAACCATATTACAAGGCTTTCAAGGCCAATGCAATCAGCTTTAGAATTTATGTTTATCTATTCTAAACTTCTTGTGTAGCATACTGTTACACTTATTAGATTGAAGCTTAAGGAACCCTGTTTTCACTGATGTTATTTTACTTACTTTTTTTTTTTTTTT